>JAABKK020002404.1:0-28914 GCA_011634745.2 Catotricha subobsoleta
TTTTTTATCCCGATCGGATCGGATGACGCGTACGGCCGTAAAGTGACGTAGTAAAACGCATTTATGAATGGAAAAATGGAATGTACTAATTCAACTTTTTGCAACTAATTCCACTCACAAACATCATCTGCCACTGCATCCATTCTTAAGCTTAGAAGAATTTTAATCATTACACGGATGGCATTATTAAGAATAAGATAAAAAGAATTCAACACATAAAATTATTTTCATAAAAAAAAATATCATATTAATTTTTTTTTATTTTTTTTAAACTTATTAAAAAAATTTTTTTGACGACTTGGCATTTGGTGGCCGTTTTTTATTCGGCAAATTGCTTCTAAATTTATTTTTTGTTTTGATGGGCGGATTTAGATGATCGATACTATACTAAAAGCCGCAGAATTTTTATCAAGAAAAATATACATATTGAGGTTTTTTAAAATCTCGTTTTTTTTGCATAGGGATCTATTTTCTTTTTCGGCAGTACGACCCCCTTTTTTCGACGGGTAGAAGTTTTTACTCACTTCAAGATCAATAATATTGAACATCTTATCTTATCTCATTACAAAATACAATTATGATGTGACGTGTCTTGACTTCTATAAATATTTACAAGGATCCCATGATTTACTAAAACAAATTGCTTCTGAGCAAAAATATGAATCATACATTTTGTTTGAATTTTTTTAAAATATGTTATTATTAGCTTCTAATTTTAATGTTTTTTTTTAGATTTTCAAGAAACTTTAACAAAAATATTTTTTCTAGGATTAAAATATGAAATAAAATTTAATTGAAATCAGTTTAATTTATAAGATTTTATTATTTATTTACTTTTTTTAATAAATCTTTAAAATCTGAAACGTAAAGTGTGATGAGAATGTCTTTTTCAGAATTATAAAATCGTACTGTAGTAAGATGTACTTTCAACAACAAAAACTTGTTGATATCGACAATAAACTTGCTAGTGTGTTCTCGCTTTTATACAATATCTTATTAGAATAACTTTCAACTATAATTTAATTAGCGTAATATATTCATGAAAATCAAATTTAATTTTCACACTTACTGTTTTTCATCCTTTAAACTAAAAATAATGGTAAAAAAAAAAAATCTAAATTTGTAAGACAACCACTACTCCACTAGTAAGTAGTTTACTACAAGTTGCCACCATATAATATGGTGTGTGTGTGTGTATTGCGTTAAATCATTAATCAATCCTGATGACACATTATATAGTTCCATTGATGTTACCCGCTATGTCTGTTTCGGTTATGTATATTAATTGCATCGTATTCATCTTTTAAAATAAATTTTGATTTATTATTCATACTTACAAAAATAAACATTACACGATCTCCTGTCTTAATCATCTCATTTAAAAATTTACATAGAATGAATTATGAATACTTGGAACTTGAAACGAAAGACAAATAGAAATTAATAAATTTTTGTACAGTACAAAGTCGTAATATTTGTCGCGGCTAACGAAGCGTTTTCTTATTTCTTTTTTTCGTTTTTTTTTCTTCTGTTCTAATTTTTTCGTCAATGAATATTTTGGATGCAATCCAATTTTCTCGGAAAAATCATGCAATAAAATCTACAAGCCACATTTATGAATTCATTCTTTATTATTATTTTTTTTTTGAACATAAATCTTCTTTTATGACATATAAATTGTTATTTGTTTAAAATAAATAATAGATGAATATCAAGGTATATAACTCAAAATGAGAAATAAACCATTTCTTTTCCTTTTTCCGGTCAACATTTTTTTTTACTAAAGATGATTAAATGGTATACATTAAATTTATATGCTGAGTCATCAATTATTATGTAATACATATAGATTTATATATATATGTATATTATTTATTGTTAATGCTGTTTTTTTTTAATATGATATAAGCATACATGCGCATGGGGTTTGGGGGGACCTCTTCCTTGAGATTTCATGTTAAAGTTACTCTAATAATACTATATTATTATTATTATTATCACACATACTTATATAAATGTTATTACCATCATATTTTTGTAATTTGTAGAAGGGTTAGTCCAACTAACACACTTCGCTGTTTGATAATTACGTTAACTATGTCATCAGATCACGTAATTAGCATTTGGCGGCGCAAATTTAGTCGTGCTAACTTTCATCACAGCGAAAATGATTATGCTTTAAGATAGTTGACTTTTAGTCATAGAATATCAGGGTGTATAGGCGAACGTGACTACTTCATTTAACAGTGCGATTTTTTTTTTAAAGGAATACAGTTTGATAATATCTTTATTCTGCGATACTGGAAAATCATTTTACTCAAACTGTGCTCCTTTATACTTTTCTCGCACTGTCAAATGGAGCAAACGCGTTCGTCTACACCCTGGTATAATACGTGTAGAAAATAAGGCAATTGCCATTGCAATTTCCTCTTTCGTTAACCCAGAATATCTCGCTCGTCTGTCGCTAGCATTATAATTTTTAACAGTTATAACGCTGTTAAATGCGAAATTCCGACGAAATGCCAAGGCAACCATTTTAGCATAATATTTATTGCTTTCGCTGCTTTATAACAACTATATAACTTATAACTTTCTGCAAGTATTTATATTATACAATTAAATTTTAAATGCGCGCCTTCTATTAGTAATTTTTTTCTTTGCCAAAACGTTCTTATAACAACTCATTTGTGTGAAAATCTGTTAGAACGTTGTGATAACTAAAATTTTCAACTTAAATTCAAGCTGGTTTAATGCCAACGAAAACAGTGTCTTGATCGCAGCAAAAAACAAAATCCGCTTGGTATTTAATGAGGAATTCCTAATTGGGGGAATACTAAACATGTTTAAACACATTACCAACATTATTATTAAGATAATGTGGCTAATACTCTTAAAAAAAATTTAAGATATAATAGTAATTACTATCAAAATAGCCTCGATATTATTGTAAATGTAAATATGTAGTATATTTTTCTAGCTTTTCTACGCTTTGCATACAGTGCAGTTTCTTCTGTAGCTAATTTGTTTGATAATATGAATGTTTCTCGTTTTCAAAACTGAGACCTATTTTTTATTTTTTTATTTAGACGGACAAGCAAAAGTCATGAAAAAAATTTACCCTCACTTACTTACATTTTCAAATTAACCCCTCCCTAAATAAAATTAGCGTTAATGCTTCTATATGTTCTACGTATGTATCGCTCTGAGCGCAGAAACATATCTAATAGAAATTTCATCCTTTTTATCAGTAGCATGGACCACAGCACTAAATTATATCATGATTAATCTCTAGATAAAACTACAAAAAAAAACCCTATACAAGCTTTAACGATTGAATTCAAGTGACAGTACATAATTCATGAATGACTTAGCGTTTTTATTCAATATAATAATAAAAACATATACATATATATATTTTATTTTCTTCTTCATTTTTCTCTGTAATATTGATTACATTGAACCATTTTTGTGGATAATCAATAAATAATTAATATATAATTTATAAATTTTCGTATTAGTGGTTTATTAGTATTTGAGATGTTTGTTATGTATTTGATCAGCAACAATAAGTAAAAGAGCGATTCAATCAAATTAGGCTATTATTTATTTTATATATAATTACTGATTAATGATTATTATTAAATTTTGTTTTGCTTAATTTTTGAAAAATATTAAAACTTTTCACCAATTTTTTTTTTCTAAAAATTTATTGAGATAATTTTGGTCATATCGACAAAACATATGCAGAAGCTTGTTCTTTTGAACTGCGAGTTTCAATAAAATCGATGATAATTACGAAAAATTATTATGTGCTAAATTTTAGCTAGATTTTATCACAGGAAAAATTCTCTCTTCAGATATGTAAAAATAATATATTTTTTTATTGTTAGCGAAGTATTTTAATTAGCTTCAACAACTTAAATAACTACGGAAAATATGACCATTTTTGTGGGCTCAATTTTTGTTTCGACACTATTTTAATTAAAAGTGGCAATCAATTAAATAAAATAGGCATTAAATTTATTGACATTAAATACAGGATGTCCCAGAACAAATAGTACAAAAATCAGGGACGTGTAGTAGGGGCTATTTTATCCAAAAAAGTTTATGGAGGCGAGGGTCGGAAATTAGCCGCTACGGAGTTATTACGGTTTTAAATATTTCTGTATGAAGTCGATTAAATCGTCATAAAAAGCAAAAGTCAATTTTGATGTTTGTGTGAATGTGCTTTTTTTAGGACGCATATTTTTTGAGCTATCATTTGCCAAATTAAGAAGAAAAGCTGCCAATGGATTAGTATTTTATTTTTCGTAAACATGTATATTTTCATGAACTCAAAATTTTGCTTCTTTTAGTATATAGGCCATATCCTGAAAGAAACCAAAATGGTAAAAAAAAACAATATATACGAAACCAATAAGTACTAGATTTTTTTTTTAAATGAAGAATGTGAAAATTCACATAAAAATTCATAAAAACTAGAATTTCTGGAAAAGTTTCCTTATTATATTATATTATATTATATTTTTATTATTATTCTGAAGGTATTATTGCAAGGGCTATTTTCTTGTGAAGTCATAGATTTACCAAATTTAGAGCCGGTTTGATACCTAGCTTTTCGAATAAAATATAGGCAATTTACTATCTTTTCTACAATTGTGAGTGTACAAATTAGAAATTGTCTATGTTTTGATATTATCTTATGGTCCTGAAATTACAATATCAAGAAATTTTGTTGTTAACATGTTGTTTAAAATTGCTGTTGTGATTTATTTTCATACTTACTGATTTATTTTTCTGTACATTCTTAACAATTGCATAAAAAATGTGATGGAAAATGGTTTCCAATATAAGAAAATATGTTTTTCTATAGCATTTTTCTTTATTTTTTTCGTTTCTATTGACTGCATTCAACAAGATTTGATCAACCGCATGATAAGCAAATTTTCATGTCACGATATTGTCGATGGCGATGACGTAAACAACAATAGAAAGTGTTCTGAATTATAATACATAGTTTCACCATTTTATACTTGTATATACTTATATGGAGAATATTATATATTTATTATCTATATGCAAGACATTGCGATTTTTTTTTTAAACATTTGAGGTTTATTCATTTTTTTACGTCGTTTTTATATGCTGAATTTTACGAATAAGTCATATAAGTAATAAATAACAATAAAAAGCACATTTTCATGAATCTTATTTTTTTATCACTAAGTTAGACTGCTCCTCATACATAATTGAAACTTAGCTATCATATTTCATATTCTTTAACGGCACATTCATTATAGACGATAACATTATGACAGCGAAATTAATAGTTTTATTTATTTGCTCAATGAATCCCAAAATGTAATGATAACAAACAACATCTCTATTATGAAAATCATATTACTTATACTGACAAGTTAAACAACAAGTCTCCTATGAAGAATCAATCATTATATTGTGGACTCAAAAAAAACTCACATTTAATATTGTTGGCAAGAGCCATTGAATGTAGAGCAAAAAGAGTATAATGAATGAAGATACATTTTTAATTAGCTTTTTGCAAATACATATATATTATTCATTATATGTTTATTGAAGCAAATACAAATTCAAAAATAGAACTCAGATTAATGATATACGCGCAGTGGTGAGAGCCTTTCATATTGAATTGAACGCTCGTCGAAGGACTTGTGACTTTTCTCGCATATATAAGACTAATTTTATACGTGACTTACTGAAAATTAGAAATACTCTAATAGCAATAAGTAGAATAAATAAACAAATTAATCTATTTAACCAAATTTTATGCCTGGTATTCAGTTCACTTGCGAAATGCTTGCGAGATTCATATAAAAAGTACACAAAAACCTATCCAGAATGTCACATTTTCTTTAAAAATGTTATATTAATGTTATAATATTATGTTCAGATCATTCTTTGTAACTAATTAAAAAATCATTACTTTTTCCCACAACATCGAAACTATTTAATAAGTAATTGCTAGTTAAAACATCTAATTGTGATTATACATAAAAACCAAGTATGTAGATAAATAAAGTGTCCCACCCGGGCGCATATATCCCTTTACTGCTTTACAACGATGCGAAGTTTTTAAACATATATAATACTGCTCTTTCTTGAATTAAAGCATGGCACACTAATATAATAGGTATTAGTTTGCCATGATTAAAGTAATAACAAATAGGTGTAATATGTGAGTAGTAAATATCTTATTACATATTACAAACTTCGGTCAAGGATTTTTGAAAATACCAAAGCGTGCGAATATACGGAACAAAAAATTAATTAATTAATTTCTAATAATCATATATATTATATATATCAATTTAGAAAAGAAAAGATACAATGTCGCTGAGAAATCGGCGCTAGTTTATATCTCACAATAAAAATAATATATCCAACCTCAAACTATATGCTTTCTTTCATAGTCCGGTCGAGAAATTACTGTTCTAAATGTATATCGTATATCCGTTCCAGGATAGAAATGAAACAAATCAGAATCTTTTTTTGTATATGCATAAAACAAAACATTTGAAATTGCATGCTTTCGAAATAACAAACAAAACAAAAATTGTAAAAAGAACATATATCACGAGAAAAAAGTACTGTATTATTATTTCGCAGTTTGCACAGTTTGCACAGAACATCCATTAAACTAAATTATGCTATTCAGAGAGTACAATGTGATTTCTGACTCGTAAATGGTTCATATTCATTGCGTTCTTTTGTTTTCATATTTCATTCATGTGCATAGTGCACATACAGGATGCATAAATGTGAAATTTTCTTTTCATTCATTCAAAGAGATATTACAGAAAACAGATCTCATCAGGAATAATAAGGAAATGTTTCAAGTTATTTCAAAAACACTAGCGACATATCACAGTTCTAAATACACCGTATATTTCTATGTATTTTACATCAATTAACTATAAAGTTTATTGATAGTACTTAATGTATTAACTGTTAAATGAAATCTAAAAAAGAAAACCATTTTAAATGTCTTCTTTTGACATTTTTTTTTTCTGTATTTTCAAATATGCCAGATGCAAAGTGTTTTTGAGATACTTTATCAAGAATTAATGATATAACTTGCAATACAATTCAATTCCAATCCGTTGTTTTTTGAATCTAATATAAAAAAGAATTATTTATATAAGAGTGACAGACAGGAAATTGGCGTCTTAAAAAATAAGTCAAAAATAACTTAAATTAAGATAATTATCTAACCTATTTGGATAAAATTAACTTAATTATAACGTCGAATTTTCGTTGGTATTTAAAACGATTAATGTTAAATTTACTTAAACTTGAAGTTCATTGAACTAAAAAATCGATCTAATTTTTCAACGTATATTAGATTTAATAATAATTAATTTAAAAAAAATGTTAGCTGGGTGCAGTTATCAAATCCTTTAAAAATTTAAGAATAATTGAAATTTTAAATAGCTTCTTTCTCGTCAACATTTTTTTATTCACAAACAAAAATTCCTTAATATTTAAAATAGATTTATTTAAAAATAAAAAAAAGAAGAAGAAAACTTATTAATCAACATTGTACAACTGCTAATTAGTAATAAACTTGATCTTCATATTTTTGTTTTTTCAACCAACTCAATGTATGTTTAAAAAAAAGAAGAAATTTACACGAGTTTGATCTGATTCTTTTATAAAATTCGTGATATGGTAATTATACAGATATATAATGCCGACGCTCGTTCACTCACATTTCTTTTTATTATTGTTTTGAACGAGGTTTTGAATAATTTGTTGCCGTTTCAGATGCTATTCAATAAAAACAATAAATTATAATCATGTTGGTAGTTCTACGCCCATATTTCTACATAAACTTGTGATTTAATGACTTAAATTATTATATATTTCATCTAACTGTGCAAATATAAATATGTATAGTATATAGGTATATAACGTACATTTTTTGTGCAATTATACTAAAGCGGGCACGGTGCTGGCACTGTTATAAATATAGTTTCCATTAAATGGTTTTAATAATTTTTAATGCTTTCTATAGTTGAAAGATGAACATCAGGTATTTTCTTATATGAAATTATTTTTGTGATTTCTACTGTTAATTATTTGTTTAAAACAGGTTTTCTTAAATAATAAAAATGTTAGTAAATACTTTTTTGTTAAATGTGAAGATAAAAATGGAAATATTTTAAAAAGAGCAGATGCATTTTCTGCAACTTTATTTATTTTTTTTTGTTTTAAGAATTATATGAGAAAAATTTATTATTTATTTATATTACGATTCAGTTGTTTAAAGTTATTGATGATTTTAATATTGGTAAAGAATTTCGTCAGGAAGTGACTATATACAAGACAAAACAAGAAAGACTATTAAAATAGAATTATTATCAAATTTATTAATATGAACTACATGTAAGGCTTTTTCGGGTTAAATTCAGATTAGGTAAATCTACAAAATACTATAATTATATCCCGATTGACCACCAGTTTCTGAGATTAAGGAGGGGAGAGACAACAAAAACAACATGTTTCGCACGTAGTGCATAAAAAAAATAAAAAAAAGAAGGTATGTCATGAAACTGTGTGTCAGTTACTGCATACAAGACGAATTACATATCTAATCAATTTCACAACTCTCAACAGCAGCCCTACATACATACATTTGGTATATGCTACGATTCTACTATTCTATTTCATGCATTATTTCACTTTTCGCATAGTTCTCTCGCTAGGGCTAAGAGAAAACAAAGTTGTCTTGTATATAGGTAATAGCTATAGCAAATGCACACTTTATAAAAAAAAATGTTGTCATTTAGTTATGTATGTTGTTTATATATATGCATAGTGACGCAGATAATTTGCCTTCATTATATCTTTTTATAAAAGAATTGTTCTACGAATTGTCCCAAATGAAGCGCTGATCATTTTGTTGCTCTGCATTTTGACTTTGATGCCAGTTTCCAAGGTCATTTAATCCAATACATAAATACTCCGAACCTCCGAAACATAAATAAGGATTTATAATGAAAATTGTGAATTTTCTTAAAATGATTTGTAATGTATTCAAGTTAAAAATGTTGTATGAACGAAAACTGAAAAGCGCATTCTATAATGCATATAAGTAATAATAGAAGAAGGTAAAGGTCAAAACGGTCAGCTCATTATTTCCAACAATTTGTAGAAAACATTATATATTAGGAAATGTGCTGCTACATTTACATTCTGTATATGTAACCATTTAATATTTGATATTTGTACATCACATCTATGTTATATGTATACTAAAAAGAAAAAAAAATAGAATATAGCTATATAAAAATCTTAAAGCGGATGATTTTAGAAAAATGTTGAAATGAGAAAATGTCAAACAAAATGATTCATTTTATCGATTTTCAAATGTAAACATGATTTCTAACTGAAACATTAAAATCATTTCCCCCTCAAAATATATTTTATCAATCCCCAAAATGCTTCGAAATTTGTATAAATATTAATGTACGCAACAATGTAACAGAAATGACAATTTGTAATCGTATTTGGGGATAATCATAATATATGCATGAAGGGGCCATATAAATTATTAATACTATAAAAAGTTATTTTATATAAGCAAACATAAATCGAGTCCATAAAACTACGTAGCATAGATTTTTATTTATGGTTTGGGTACAATTGCGTATGTATCTGTTAGTTTTCAACAATTTTATGGACAATATATTCCATTTTATTAAATATTGAACTTTATTTTAATTTTTAGAAATATTTTAAGACAATCATTCTTACGATTTTCAACAAAATATATAAGCGTTTTTTTTTTATTGAATATCTGTATCGTCATGTACTTATTTACTTATTTATGTCTATTGTCAAAATTTGTATTTTCCGATGATAAATGATGCAAATGTTAACAACCCAAAATTTCTATTATAAATTTTATATCTACTATTAAAGCTTCTTTTTTCTTTTTTTTGTGATACAATCATGATGCACACAGGGGAAGGGAGTGATTAAGAATTATTATTTCAAAGTGCTATTTCACATTTTTTTGCGGTTAAAGATTAACTGAGTTGAGTTTTGATCAAAAAAGATTAAATTTTGTTTGAACTTTCTTTAAACATTCACAAATTATCAACCACCGACTCCAACAAAAAAACTGAGAAAAATAAATCGCTTGTACATGTGCTCTTTTACTATGAATTACAATAATTTCAAGTTAAATATAACAAGAAATACATATATTCAATACTCTGTGAATTTTATGACGCATAATATTGTTATAAATGATCTTAATGGTTTCACAAATCGTAATTTGTAATTCATAAACCGTATATCACATTATTTTGTTTTAAATACGCTATACGCTTAACTGAATCTAAATGTAGATGCACAGAAAATTTGTTGTGATATATACTATCTCGGTAGATGAATTTAAAGTAGATTTGAAATAAGGGATGGCAGTATTTTAAGTACTTACAGTTACAAGTATTTAAAATATAAATTTTAAAATTAATTCGAACATTCTATACTCCAAAGCAGAAATGCGAAATAATCGAAAATAATAAGTAAATAAAATGGTCAAAAATTTATCTCAAGCGTAAGTAGATAAATTAGTAATAATATTTAAATTAAATTCATTTTATATTGATACAATATCAAATGCTTTTTTTTTTTTTTAAATTTAATTAATCGGTTTTCTGTATGTGTGGGCTCGACTGAGTCCTGTGATTTTTTTTAATTTTATTGTATATAAATGTCTGCTGACAATAATAATATTTAAATCATCATAGTTTTCTCATTTTCAAAGAAAACAATTCGTCGTCATCGAACACGTACAGATTAGAGCGTTTTTAAAAGTAAGTAAAAAGAATTAGTTAAAAAAAAAATCATATCCCTGAATTTATTTTTCAATTATTAGATTAAATTCTTTATTTTAATGTTTTTGAAAAAAAAATTGCTTTCTCCGACTTTACTTATTGCTCATTCTATTTAAGAATATAATAAGAATATAATGATGAACACTTTCATCGAAATTATATAAAATGTATTTTCAAACGTATAAGTATTTAAAATGTTAAAATATTTTTTCAAAATGTTATTCTGTATTTAAATTAGAATCATTTTTTTCTTGTATTTTCTATTTAAAATTCATTTTAAAAACTAATTGCCATCACTGTTTGAAATAAACATAATTAATATAATTTATTGACGTATTAAGTACCATATTTAATATATTTACAAATACATAAACATATAAAATATATATATATATATTAAATATATTCTAATTTTTTTTTTCGAAAATGAGTAAATTATGCAGAAATGTTTCTAATAACGGTCTGCACCATTTTTATATTATTTTTTTTATAGTTTGCTGAAAATGCTTTTTTGTTTGTTTACACAGGAAGAAGGTAGTTAAGCAGTCCTTAATAATCATTAATAATAATAATATTTAAAATAATCAGAAAGCTACCAATTGAAATATAGATTTAAGTAACTATACATGATGATGGTTTAGAATACAATTAAAAATATTTAAGTTTTATTATATATTCTCTAAATTGAAACAATTAGAATTTGAAGGACTATTTTGACTAACAAAATTAAGCGTCTTTGTGCAACGACAATTTAAATTCTATACAATTCAATTCTGAGTTATTACATATTCTTGTACTGCTAAATATTTAGTGTATGAACTCATTGTATCTCCGCTTAATTCAATTTTACTCCCTGCTAAAGTAAAAACAAAAAAAAACATTTCAAGCTAAATTTTTTACGCTCTTTCAATATGGTTGGAGAAATATTCTCTTTTAGTTAATGTAGAAATTATATAAAGTCAAAAAATACTCACTCGTAGGATAAATGTTTCATATTATTTCACTCAGTACGCATTGGATACGACGTCTCATTCATATGTATACCAGTAATACACAATGCAAATGTTCAATATCCGTTCTATCAGGTTCGTGTAAGTATATCTTTAATAACAATCATTGAATAAAAAGAGACAAACCAACGATACAAGAAAATTGAGAGAATTTTGTCCGAATGTCTGTTGCAGCCAAGACCCACAAATGAGAATAAATTATATTGGAATGTTTCCAGTCTGTAGACTTGTATTCAATTTAGAATTATTTCATTTAGTTTGTTAAGAACTGTGGTGTTTCGCAGACGTGTTATGTTTTACCCTAAGGCATGATAAAAACGTATGTACGGATTAAATAATTTTTCGTGCCACTGATTAAAATTGTTATTTTCAAATATATTTGTGTTTTATTTAGAATGAATTTTATTAAGGATTAAGTTTATTTTTCTTCTATTTTTTTGGTTGTTGGCACAAAAATAAAAATACACACATAAAATATTAATACATATACATTTTTGAAAATTATTGAAAATTTTATTTCTCGATTAAATAGAAAGTTACCGGAAAAAGTTTGTTTCATTTATATCGGCACATGAAAATATATAATATACTGAATTACTGACATTGATATTGTCAATATAAATTAAGTTATTTCATTTGAACAATGTTGTGTTATTTGTATTTAAAAATACATTTTACTATGTCTTGAAATGAACACAGCATTTACAATTTTTTATTTTTAAATTCAGTGTAAATTGAAACGTTTTTTTAGTACTTCGAAAAAATCAAATCGAAAACGCCAATCCAAAAATCTACCTGAAAGTTATCTCTAGTTAAATAAATGTTATTGCAAAAGGTATTCACTTATGAAAGCAATTGTATTGCTAATATTTGTATAAACAAAAAATAGTTAATTGAATTATTTACATTATATTGTTAATTATATAAAATTGCAAGTGAATCGAATATATTTAGTGGATCATTCAAAAATATGGAATATATCGAAAATTATCAAACATTTGGATTATAAAACATTTTTACAAAAATAAATGTAAGTATTCAATAAAAATGTAATTTTTATGTGAAACCTTCACGTTAAATATATTTAGTATTAAGTAATATACTAGATTTTTGTTTTTGTAGCAATAGAATTTTTCTCAAAATATGTGAAAACTCAACTACATTTTCCTTAATCCTTTCAAGTCGCCATTATAATATTTCTTGAATCGTTAAAGATTGTAAATGGTTGTACAAAATTAGACCCCATTTCATGGTACTATATTTTTATGAAGTGATATAAACAAATTGACTTTTGTTCATTTTTTGAAAGAAAAAAAAAAAAAACTTTGGAGTCGTGTTTTGTTTTTTGTTTTAATATCTCTTCAACGAAACCTACGTTTTCAATAAAACCTATATATTCTATAGAGTTTTCCTAAACACACACGGTGTACCTAATGATGAGCTTTTAGACTTTTCCAAATTTCAGACTTTTAAAAAAAAAAAATCATATTCTTTTTATTTATTTATATATTTTTTTTTTGTTTAAATATTTCGAAAATGTTAAATGCTATAAAGCTATGCTAAACATAATTTGGATTTGCTCATAGATATAACAAGAAATTAATTCAGTAGCAATGTATTGTCAGCTTATTATTTAATTTTCGAAATACAAATAATTGGCTTTCAATTAATTACGAATTGAAATTGCACAGAATCCACACACCTCTATATATCTTTATCAATTCAATCAGAACAATTCAAAGTGAAAATGTATTAATGAAATTTCTGAATACGAAACTTATAGTTATTAGATTTAATACGATTTTAATATTTATATCAGAGAAACGATGTAGTATAATAATGATATTATTTTGATTCAAATGTATATATACATAAGAATATAAAGCGATGATCGTATGAAATAAATGATTCTATTATCTTAAATTTCTATCGTTCATTACATTTCCATAATTATCTTGATACGATATATACGATATTGAATTTTTTTGATACAGAATTATTTGTTAATATTAGCTGCGAATAAAGTACCTACTCATTAAATGGTATAAACGGATGAAATTGTGTTAATATCTGAATAATCTGTCTCTTATTTACTGCTTGGAATTATTTATTCACAGTCAAAAGTAAAACAACAACAACAACAACAAAATAAAATATTTCCTAATTGTGTTTTTATCCCAAACTCGATTAATTTAAGTATTACAATTTTTGCATATAAATATAGTTAACTAAGGATATGTTCCAATTTAAAAAAAAAACTTAGTGTTTTTATACTTAACGAAAACTTAGCTCGATTTTTGGAATATATTATAAAAAAAAAAAAAAACCTAAACATATCAAACATAGAATGGACATGCAACCACAATGCAATATTTAACAATCGATTAATCGTATAAGAGAATCAGTACTCATATGAAAGAATTAATTCTAATTTTTAATTACCGTCGGTTTGGTGTTTGTGTTTATTTTTCTTGTTTGTAGCATTAAATCATCGCTACCAAAATTTAAATTTCACTTAAAAAGTATTTGCTAGTAATTAGAACAATGTCAAAAATAAAGAATTAAAAAATGAAAAAAAAAAAACAAGAGATGATACGGATACTTACTAAGCATACCTTCACTCAGAACAAATAAAAAGTAATGAAAAGCGATTTCATATTAACTTTCAAATATCATATCAATAATTTGTTGAAAATACGTTTTCCGTTCAATCAAAGGAATTAATACATTTCTAATTTATGTTTTATATGAATTCTTACGATGCGGCTATAAAATTAAAATTAAAATATAAATTATTTTTATAATATTTATTTAAAAATTATGGGATTCTTTTCGTTATTACATCGTTTCATTTATTTCTTTGAACATTCACCGAATTATATCTCTATTTTCTGTTGAAAACATTTTCTACGTATAATAAAAATATATAATTTATAGTATGTTATTAGTTTTAGATGAACACAATTAATACATATTATGTTGTTGTAATTAAATACAGTTCAAAATTATATCAGTCGATGTGTAAGAATTATTTAAATAATCGTATTTTTTTTTTAAAAAACTTAAGGGCCATTCCATACTAAACGGTAACGTAAGTTACTATGTTTTTTAAATATAATATCTAAAATATATTTTTAATTGGAAAGTGATGTAAGACAAAGTTATTCATATTATTAAAATAAACAACTTTGCTATACATCAATTCTCAATTCAAACTGTATTTTGGATTTGAGATTTAAAAAAGTTTGTAACTTATGTTACAGAAAAGTCACTTTTAGCGTGGAATGGCCCTTAATGTTATGCAATCTAGAAGTCTTAGATATAAATCACAAATATTATGGAATGAATTACACTTAAAAAGTTCCATGTAAATGGCACTTTTTGCGACTGAGATATTTTTTTTTTGCATATCTAGTTGGTGCTACTCACGAAAGATGTGGGAAGCATAAGATACGTATTATTGTATTTCTTAGTTTAATCAGAGGTGAAATAAAAACCAGAGAGCTTATAATATACCAAGAACAAACAAATTACCTAGATTTCTGAAGCAGGTGTAGTGATTTTTTTTTTATTATTTGTTTCAGCAAAATATCAGAAAATTATAGTGGTAGAATATTGGTCGACCACCTTCGTCATCTAAAAATATGTATGTTTTTGCTTCGGTTGTATATTGTAAAATTACTTAACGCAGGTTTCATATAGAAAAAATATAGCAACGTAATGTTAATTGGCACCTTATTTGATAAATATCGGTAACCAAATTTATTTACCTTTAGTGATAACTTATACTAAAAATGTTGGTTCCTTTTACACGTCGTACGCTAAGTACTACAATTAAAATTTAAAAAAAAAATGAACATCTTATGGATACTTTTGGAAAAATCAAAAATTTAAAAGTTAATATGATAATTGAATTAAACAGTTCATAAGTAGCCTATAAAACAAAATGACATTGGTAGAGCTACAATTTAACTAATAATTCTCATAAGTATACCAAATAAAAAATTTGAAGACGATTATCTTTGAGATTTCACTATTAACATATTTTTTATATGTAACTGAATAAATATATCTGCGTAATTTCATATTTTTTTATTTGAATAATAAAGTATTATATATATCAGAAGAGTGCTGAATAAGTAATTGTTAGGGATTTGTCTTGAAATTTTTTTTAGTTTTTAGAATTAGTTCCTCAATGTGATGCAATCCACAAGGTAAAACCTCGAGTTGAAAAATAACTGGGGATTAAATAAAAGTGTCGAGATTAAAAAAGGCCTCGAGGTTAAAAAGTTTACTTCGATATTCTACATTGTGAATCGCTACAGCTCATCAAAGATCTAATTAATGTTCCAAATCTTTTCAATACGTTATAATTAAGTGACCACATACAACTAAAAATAAATAGAAGATATGAAAATTCGTTCCACCCTTATTTGAATGCCCGTGTATCGAAATTTGTATGCTGCATTTTATAAACGTAATGAATGGTTACACTTACATATTTGAATAGAATATGTCAAGTTCCGAAGTTAAATGGAGAATAGAGTTACGGTATAACATAGTTTACTCTACAAATTCTGAAAAAAATAATGACAATATCATATAATTAAAATAAATTATTGTTAAAATTATGGTGTGCGGAAATTCTCACATTCTTTTTTCTTTGCTATCGGTATTCTGGTTAGTGTTGCCACGAATGTTTTATAAGATTTAGTAATAATTCTGTTTGAGAAATTCGAGACAAAATTCTAAACAAAAGTACGCTTTAAAATTTGTTTTATCTGCTCTGGTTCTCGAGCAGCAAGCTCTCTATTCGGTTTGAAGAAAAAAAAAATCAAAAATTGAACCTCGTAATTTAAATTTTTTTTGGCTATTATTATGGCTTAGCTCTTCAGCATTACTATATCTCGGGAACGGTTTATCTATAATCTATATATGTACTAGATTTTGGAAATTTGTATATTTTAATATTTTCTA
The DNA here is from genome assembly GCA_011634745.2 of Catotricha subobsoleta. Taxonomy (NCBI): domain Eukaryota; kingdom Metazoa; phylum Arthropoda; class Insecta; order Diptera; family Cecidomyiidae; genus Catotricha; species Catotricha subobsoleta. Next base: position 16,874 of record JAABKK020002404.1, read on the forward strand.
AAAATAAAATAAGAGGTAACAACAAATGATATAAGTGTAATTTTAAATACTTTAAGGTCTTTATCAAAATGACCAATAGCCCGATTAACTTTATGGTTGTGAAGAACAATAGAATGGTCGATAAACTTAAAGATTATTTTTAAATTTTACTCAATCAAATTGAACAGATTATTGAAAAAACTCTCCTGATTTTTTCCTTCAGGATGAGAAATACACTTAATTTCAGTTAAAAATATTAGAAATGTCGATGATCCACAAAACCGATGTTTGCGAAAAGATGAAATCCGATTTTCGAACTGGATAGTTTTAATACATGGTCAACCTGGCTAAAACTATAAAAATATAACAATAGAAAAATTTATGGAACATGAAGGTTAAAAATGGTTTTGACAATCGTAAGCTATTTTTGCAACAAAAAAAGTTTTTTTACTGTTAAAAAAAAAAAATTGTTAGCTAAATTCATACAATATAACATCATATATGTAGTTTAGTCATACATATTAAGTTAAATATTAGAATCACAAAAATATTTCAATTAAAATAGAACAAAAGTAAGTGGATTATTTTTATAGATCATATAAAAAAGTTGTAGAAAATGCTACAAATATTATCGATTTAGAAGTTCTTATTAATTAGGTACAACCTACAAGTATGTTGAATCTAATATTTATTTCAATATTTAAATGAAATATAAAGTGCCCTAAGAACTAAATCAATTTATTTGTTATACCAGAAATTTATCTTTTTATTTGATTTTGTATTAACTTATAGTTTAAACATGTCAGATACTATTTCTTTATGAAAAAAAGAATACCACATAACAAAATATATTTAAAATGTTACCAAATATGATAATTCAGTTAACCGCAATTGTTATTTAAAACTCTTTCCTTTTTGTCCCTTTTCAACAATAGATATATTTAATACGGTTGCCTGCTTTTTTATATATACATACATATATTACATATGGTTATGCTTATGCATTAGAAAAGATATGAGAAATCATGCATTATGACCTTATCTATTTTGTGTTAATATATTCAAACCATAAATAGATTGAAAAAACTAAAAAATAAATCTGAAATTTGAATGATTTATTTGTTATTTGTGATGGTAATAATGTGTATAATGCTTTATTCAAACAAACTGTTATGATCAAATCTATTAAGTTATATCTGAGTTAACACTCATAATAAATCAATGTTTAACAAATTTATTATTTGTTATTTTAGAGTTTGTTTTTTTATTTTTTGTATATAAAAAAAATGTATTGTATTTGTTGGCTTTGTAAAATATTTAAAGTGCACTTCATAAACAATGAATGAGTTTTGAACTATTATTTGATGGATTTCAAAGTATTGTCAATACAATATTATGTTCAATAGAACTATACTTACTTATATATATATATTGATAATATTGAATTTTTTTTAAGTTAAAGTTAATTGAAATCTACTAAGCAATTTCGTTTAATTTTTCTTCTATTTATATCTTGAGTTTTCGCTATTTAATATGAATTTGGATCATTTATATTTCGATTAACCATTAAAAAACTTAATTTCTTGAAATTTAAATTTACAAAATTATTATTTTGAAAGAAATAAATGAATATGTATTTGCATTACATATTATTAGTACGATGAATATATTTTCATATATATATTTATATTTAAACTGTAAATCATAAAAATTGTCTTAAATGAAATTCATATTTCACCTGTATTCATATCTAAGAAAAAACAAGAAAGACTATATTAAAATTGGATTAGTATCCAATTTATTTATATGCACTACATGTAAATTGTAGAAGTCCGGACTCCATTCAGCCACTAGTTTGAGTTTCCGAGATTAGCGACGGTACAGACAAAAAATAAATAAAAAATAAAACCTATAATAACGCACTTTCATGTTTCATATGCAGTGCATAAAAAAAGAAGAAAATTATTTAATTAAATTATTATTTTCTAAGCTTGACTCTCTTGAAGATGTTTATGATATTCAATCATTATTTCTATGCTTTCGATCAGATTCAATGCAAAGAAAAAAGAATTGATTGTTATCTAGATAATTAATTAGTTCAGAATTATAATCGGCCCTATAATAACAAATAACATTTTCGGGAACCTTAGAGGAATTATTTTTTTGCGTCAGTGTATGTAATATATATAAGATAATATCTAATAAAAAATCTCCTTGTCCATGCATTTCTCGTTTAGAAAAGCAAAAAATAAATTGATTACTAATGTTTTTTTTTGAATTTCTGTGGTCTTTATTTTTTTATGCACTTTGTTTTTTCTATTTCCCCCTCAAACGAGTGGTCCGATAGCGATAATTCTTATATACTATGTTGTAGAGTGGTTTAATGTGATCTTAAGCACAAAAGTCAAAAGGTCGAATGTCAAATGCTATTTTTCTCAGAAACTAGTGGTTCAATCGGCTTAAAACTTATATTATATTGTAGAATGTACAAATCAAAAAAATATTTTTCCGATCTTCCTTGGAGGCATTAAATATTAAAATAATTTTTACAAATTACATGCATTAATAAATTGGATACGAATTCAATTTTAATATTTTTTTTTATTTTATTTATATATTAGTAAATATATATCGAAAAATGCCTATAAACGTATTTAATATAGCAAAAATAAAGTAGTGTACAAAATAATTGGCAGCTTGTTTCATTAATATTGCTTTTATGAATCTATGGGCATTTTTTAGTACTCACCGGTTAACCATTTGGTAGATTTTGATCTACCGGTATTCCACCAGAACGTTCTAGTATTCACCGTTTGATGTCAAATGCATATAAAAATTCACTGGTAACTACCGATGGAACTCTTTATTTTAGGGTAATGGTTAACCGGTGAACACTAGAAAATTCCCTATATGTTAATTATAGATTTGTTCTTTTTTTTGTTATACATATATGCAAAAATAATAGTATGATATTTTTTTATCGGAATTCTATAAAAATGTATAGTAAATAAATTCTATTTGGATTTTGTTTTTGTACACTTTGTTCATTGTCAATTTTGCAGACATATATCAAAATCCTAATATTTTCCAAACAAGAAACTTCATTTATGAGCATATGCCGAATAAATGAATTTTGCTGATGATTCTCATTGTCTAAATTACATTATTTGTAGTTCAGTTTTTTAGGTAGCAAATCAGCAATTCGCAATTTTTAAATAAAAACTTATATACAATTTCATAAATATTTCATAATATTTATAATATATTTATTGGTTGTACATACGTACAATAGAAAGCAAACAAAACCCGCTGGAAAACTTTAACATTAATAAAACTTTTGATTGTAGAATTTTGTAAAGTAATAAATTACAAATAATCCTCGAGGTTGTCCCTTATTTTTAAAATGCACATTTCGTTTCACACATTTATCTTTTCCTTCTACGTTGTTAAAAGTACCTTTTCGGTGAGTAAATAAATCCCCAAAAATATTTCCGCACCTTTTGTCAGCAGAAGATGACATAAAAAATGTATTCACATAAGTAATAAGAATTTACGAGAATTAAAAACACATCAATAGTTCACATTTTTAAATTTTAATGAGTGATGAAAATTGGGATCATAAAGTTATTTTTTGAAAACATTTAAATTAAGGATAGTTGTAATACTTTTGGCGTTCTCTATACTTTTACATTTGAACTTAATTGGAACAGATGTAAAAAAAAAAATAACTGATTATATTTTTGATGGTTATATTATATAGAGTTTTTATTTTAGTCTAAAAGCCATATTGTTGCAAGAAGTAACGGAAAAGGCGATCTATCTTTGCGCCGCTGCATTTCGTGGAAAAATATATCTTGCCGTTATTAAATTTTTCTATTTCATTTAAATTTTTGTGAATTTCTTTCTTTTGCTTCGTTTTATTGTGATTTTAATTTTCTAGTTTTCTTTTTTGTTCGGATGTGGTTTTAATGGACTACTTACTAACCGTAATTGTATAATTTGCGGAACTTGACGTTGCTATTCCTTGGTTGTATCAGTGACTAAAATAACAGGTTGTTCCACTCTAAATGGGTGATTCCAAAAGTTGTTTGGGTAGTCAAGATCTCGATTGCAATTTTCTATACAAATAATAAATATGATTGCATATTTACTATATATACAAAGTTGATTAGGCCATTATCCCGCATTAGCTTATAATCGTCTGAACGTGATTTTATATGTGAGTGTGAGGGAGACTTATGTTCTTGACCGTGATTATAGATTTTCACTTTTCGCTCACAGCCATATTTACAATCAAGTTCAAAACTAAACTAAAGTGCGATAAAAACGATTTCATCCAATTTCTACTCAATCTTATAAATCCTGAAATTTATATATTTTTTAAGAAAATTAAATTTTTAAAAATGCTGTGCATTCAAATTTAACTTAAGGAACTTAAGGATGATGAATTGTTGGCCCTCTAGATCTAGATCATAAGATATGCATCCTGGAAGTGAATAAAGTGAGATTCAGAAGTGTATCGAAATATAAATAATGCATTCTTGATCTTGACAGACATTTATTAGTTTCCATCTCAATATACGTAGATCATTTATCCGATAACCACTTTAAAACATATTTCTATATTTTTTTGTTTATTTAATTTCCTGTCTGGATTGTATTTTTGAATATAGATATAAATAAAGTATTTCTATTCATGTACTTATACGAAATTTAATTTGCATTTAAACAATGCATTCAAAAATATTTGGTTTTAAAAGTTTTAATCAATTGAAAGTACTTGCTTCAATTGATGGTAATGGTTGTCAAGCATATATATGGTTCGCAAATTTTAACATAAAATTATCCACGTATGAGCTGCAAACGTTACCATTTATGCATAATGCAACTTAGTAGGTACGTACCAGCTACCTTCATATTATTTCTGGGCTGAGGGATATGCACTGAAAATTAAAATTTCAAATTCAGTTTTTATTTATTGCCCCCATTTTGGGGTATAGAAACTTTAAAAAAATTGGAAATTTGATTTTAATCTTGAAACAGTACAAAAATATCATCAATTGATTTGTTTACTTTCGGATGTAAATAATATTTTATTCGCTTCTTCGAAAATATTATTTGCATACGGGTCCCGTGATTTAAAACAAAACGTATACACCTATGGTTTTTGTGTTTAATGCAAAATTTATCCATATTGAGTAGGTACTCAAAAGCGGATGCAATAGCAATATGCATGCAAGCATTACTCAGTTTAATTTTATTTGGTGAGAAATATTGCTGCAGAAAAAACAGAATCTTGGCACTCATACAACTCAAAAAATAACCACAAACTGTAAATTTTTAATTTCCCAAAAGAAGATACGTCATATTCAGTAAATAATTTCGCAAACGACAATACATGCAGTATTTCGACCTTAAATGTTATGTACAAAAAAAATATAAATTCATCCAACATCTAAATACAAATTAATTAAAATCGTTCACCATAATTCTATAATCCGCAAAATATTTCAGTTGAACGCCCTGCTTTAGTCAATGCTTGAAATGAATATTTTAGAAACTAAACAAAACTCGATTCTAAACAGCAAACTTTACATCTATTCAATAAACCATAGCACAAATATAATGTTTTATTGAAACTGAATATTAAACATAGAAACTACCCTTATTTCGCTTTCGAATCCATTAAAATGTCTCACAGCGTCATGATATTAAACAACTACATGTGGTATTATTGTAATCTTTGTGTTATGTGAATTTGAAATTTTGGAAGACCATTGTAATTCGAGTATGTATTATTCAATAGTTGCAATGCAAATTATGTAATATGAGTGCTATTGAAACTGTGCATTAATTTCTTATTATTGGTAGTTTAGAAATTGTTTGGTTATTATATATATAACATAAAATACTAACCTATTGGTACTCGAAGAGTGTTATATCATTGGTTTCAATTATTTTAATGAGGAATTTATATAAAAGGTATAGGTAACACCGAAAGCAAAACTAAATGTATCTTCGTGTTAGTTGTTATATGTCTTATATAGATAGAGAAATAGGAATATTAATAGTGCACTTTCACATAGAAGAATGAAAATATGTTTCCCGCTAAAGTGAAAAATTCTGAATTCAATTCGCTGGACAGACCGGAAAATTTTACCCTTTTTATCCCTTCACCTTTCCACCAATTAGGGGGTGAAGGGGGACAACATTTTCCGGCCTGTTCGGCGAATTAGATTTAGAATTTTTCAATATAGCGGGAAACAAATTTTCATGCTTCTATGTAAAAGTGCACTATTTTAGGGCCAAATTGATGGTCATTTTTCAGTAACTAATAAAATTATATATAACAGCGATTGGAACTTTATTTTGAATAACTGCTATTTTGCTGATCAATGATCGTTATTTCCTACTTCCTAGATGAATAGGAAGAAAATAATATAATTTTTAATTAATAAACTTGAAGATTTTTCATAAAAATATTTTAGTACCGAGACCCACAGCAATTGTTGAATAAACTCAGGTAGTTTATTATAAAAATTGGTCTCGGCTATGGTAAATTGGTAATTTATCACGTTTTGTTCTAATAAATGCTTGCAATTAAGCTACCAGTATCTGGTACTGGTTTGATTAAGATTAATGGTAAAAAACGAATTTATATGTGCTAGTGCAAAATCAATTAATTAACAAAAAATTAAAATACAGGTTTGTAGAAATGATTTATTAAAATTGACAAGTAAAACCAAACTATTTCTATATATTCAGAGGTATGCGAGCATATATCTAAATTAATTACTATTGAAGGCAATTTCAATTTTATTTTCATCCTCTAATGTAATAGAAACAGGTATGTTCCAATAAAGAGGTTTCTGAGAGCTTAGTTAGCTCTAATTACTAATTTAAACCTACTTTAACTTATCGGGTATTTTAGAGAATTCATTGTAAATTATTGGGCTTTGAAAGTATTAGGTGTTAAAGAAACTTCTTGCAGGTTTTTTATTTTGTTTTTTTTTTTCGGATTTAGAATTAAGTATTGTGTATTTTAAGTAGGGACTATTTACAACAAGAAATACAATTTTGGTCAGAATGGAAATATTTAAAGTTCATATCTGATATTGCACGTACGTGCATTATACGTACGTTTAACAATGGAAAAATGCTGCATAGACTGTCCAATCAATTTGTTATTTCCTTGGTATAAGTATCTAACTGTAAGTGCCAAAAATTATTCCAACAATCTAGAGATGGGGACGCCGACGGACAAGAAAAGCCCTGAAGCTCCTCCAAAAGTTGAAAAGTGATGATTTGAAAGCATTATTTGACATAAATCTAACGCAAATATTACAAGAACACGTAGACTAGTTGGGAGTTACTCACGTCTTAATATTGTTTTATGACATATAGTGGCTAAACTTTAAACGAAAGTTTTATAAAAATTAAAAGACTCAATAAATTATGGTTATGGATAATAATCGTACAGTACCGCATCCATAACGCCTATAAACATATGTACTATGTACTTATCAGTGATAACCTTTCTAAAAATTCGTGTTCAGGGTTCGGTTCAGCCCAAAATAGGCGATTCAGGCGGTTCGGTTCGGTTCAGAGCGGTTTGGCAATTTGACGGAAAATCCGAACAATGTTTGGAAAAATATCTTAACAATGTTCGGAAATCCAAATCGGATATTTCTAAGGATATTCCGTACCAAATGGTGAAATAGGAATCAGAATTATTCTCAATTTAAAGAAAAGGTGTTTTATTTGTTTATAGTATAAACAATAGTATATACAATAAAATGTTTTGTATATAATATTATTAATTTTTGCTTCACATTTCCGAACATCAAACCGGTTCGAAATTTCCTGAAGTTCACGGTTCGGTTCAGTCCAAAATAGGCGGCTTGGGCGGTTCGGTTCGGTTCAGAGCGGTTCGGTTTGATTCACTGGTACTTATACCTTATACGTAAGATTTTACCATACATAAAGTGATTTTTAATGTTAAACACAAATATGACGAAACAAATGTTTACCACGGTGACATAAATACCACTATTATATAGATTAATTACTGTGAATGTTGCTTCGTTTTTATTACCCACATTTTTTCAAAAGTTATTTTGAAGGACAAATTGCCTTTAAATATTTAGTAGTTAATTACTTAAAAAAAAAAAAAAAACAAATAATTAATTCAAATAAAAGCACACTCTCACTAACGATTTAATTTTTTTTTGTGCCACAATTAAAGACAATTAACCATAATAAATTTATGATTTTATGATATTAGAGTTACCTGTTATTTCAACAAAACAAATGATTTTAAATTAAATTTTTAACTATTTACTTGGTAAGGCAATGGTATGAAAATAACATAACAAAGGTGAAACAAGTGAATAATATCAATTAAAATCTATTACAATATTTTGTATTAATTTTATCATCGTTTTACATGAAAATTTTAATTAAAAAACAAGTTCAGTTGAAACATATATTATAGCGAGTAGCGACAGATATATAACCAGTAGCATAACTTAACACAAACAAGGGGCAAACTAAACCTGACCTTGAATTTTTTATGCCTAGCTAAGTTTAAAAAGAGATACATTTAATATAAAATGAAAAATATCTGAATCAAGAGAAAAGTCGCCCAGCTGAAATTGATCCAAGCTGCATTCATCAATATTTCCAAAATTAATAGGAAAATCGAAAGAAAAAAGATATATCGCATCCATGGATATCCGCAAATATCTGTATCCACGAATAAATATCACACGAAAAAGAATTTTGTAATATCTCTCTGTATCTATGGATTTACTTAAATTGCGGATAAAGACAGAAATCAATACATTTTATTAAAATTTATTGTTAATATGTATTCTTGTTTATTTGAGTAAATAAATAAATAAGTATAGCCAATAGGTTTTTTTTTTTTGGCACAATTTGACTATAGACGAGATAAACGCTGTGGATACAAATTATCTATAGATGGTCCAAAAACTTTTTTCACTTATTCCCCAAAAATATTGTATGGGACTTATTGACACCCAAATTACATGAATTGTAACATAATTAATTGTACATATTGTAACATAATTAATAAAAATGATTTACAATTAATATAAAAATGATTTAAGATTCGTATTTTAAATAGTGCTTTGATGTTTTAAAAAAGTAAAGGGAATCAGCCTTGCCTTAAATTTTTTTTTTTGAAAAAATCGTGACTTATCCCTGTTAATAATCCCTGCATGGAATAATTTCCAATGACATTTGTCTAAAATATTTACGAACATAAGAAAATGGTTTAAAAAATATTCTTAACATTAGAATATTTATGTATCAAAAAATCATCAGAATTTTTATCTTCACAAATTTTTTAAAAAGGAATTATTTTTTAAACCAAAATATTTAACTTTTAGAATTTTACATAATTTTCAACGTTTTACTATAGGCAGCATTCGAGTGTTTTAAAGCATGCTTGGCTCACCTAAAAAAAAGAAGAAATTTAAGTAGTGCTTAATATTTCGCTCACGAAAATATTAACTTTACTAAATTGGAATATTACATGAAAAGAGCAAAAAAAGGAAAATAGAAAAAAATAATAAAATAAAACAAAAAATACTCTTACAATATATTACCTAGTGCTACTACAGTACAGACAGCTATGTGGATTATGTAGAATTATATACACACAGCGTGGTTGTTACAACCCTCTTTTATGGTATATTTACCACATTAAGTATTCACATATTATTACTAAACCACCATGAATACCTTCTTACACATTCTTTTGTTTATTCTGTTTACATTCAGGTTATGCTTGATATCTAAACCAAGTAAACTGAAGAATAAAACCACACATTAAATCGCATGAGAAAAGTGTACGATTGAGTTTTGGAGATATATATGTATCTATAACATATGGTACTTTATAGGTTGTTTATACTTACACCTATTCGATGGCTTTTCTCTTTTCTTAAATAAACCTGAAATTTGTTAGTATTTAGATTATATATTAGAATTTGATTTTTAAGATACTTTTCATACCTTAAAAATCTTAGGTTATAGCCAAAGTAATTTTTTTTTTATAGTTTCAGATATCTTTTGTTTAGGCGTCGATTGCCATACTTTAAATTTATGTTAAAATAAATCTATACAGTGTGATTTAGATAATTTTTTCAATTTTTTACTGAAAATACAATACATTTGAAATCCAAAATACACAAACTGACCAGATCCGGAATAATATTCATGCGAACTGCAAAAATTTAGAACATCAGATAAGGATAAATTCGAAATGTTTAAAAAATCATGGACAAAATAAGGGTATAATTGAAATTTTTTAAAATTTATGGATAAGCGTACTTCTTGTGTTTTCGATTATTTCCAATTTAAGTTTATAATAAAAATTGTAGATGAAAGTAGTTTGTAAAAGGCAATAAGGTATATCGTATATGTCATGGGAAGTATATTTTTTAATCTTATGTGTTCCAATGTTTTCTTTATAAAGTATTCTTTTGAATACTTTGAAAGGTAGATTAGGGATTATTGTATTTTTTTTATTTTATGAAAACTAATTAACCGAAGTTTTAATTTTAGGCTAGTAGGTAGTTGCGCTTTCAGAATTCAATACAACGGTTATTCGAAGCTCTGCTTAAAACAAATATTGCTCTATTATGGTCTATTGATCGTCTTCATATTCGTATATTTTTACTATTAAAATATATTTATTATAAATGATTTTCCAATATGAAATTTGAAAGTTTTGTGGAAATCAATCAACCAATATAAACAAAATATTTCTTTATTCTAATACAAATTTAATTAACCCAAAATATATAGTATGTTTTAAAGCGGAACGTAAGTATTCTGCATCTAAATATAGAGAAATTAAAAGTATTTTTTTTTATTTTAACTAATTTTTAGGTAAGCATGTATATTGTATTTTCAATTTGAAATCACGTAAATACACATATATTATTTACTGTATATAATACTTAATATAAATAATACATATAATAATGGGGCTGGCAACTTAGGATGGATATCCAAAATATAGGTTTTAGTTTTAAGAAATTAATAATAAACGTATCGTAACTATAAAAATAAAAATGAAAGTATTTTTTTTTTAATACTGCTTGTCATATCACCAATTTTTCGACCTTATATCTTTTGTTTAAAAAAAATTAAATAAAGCAGACCGTCATGATTATTTTTTATGAATTGAATACAAATGCATAATTACTATTTAATGTTTTAATACATTTTAAGATAAAGGGTGTGTGATTTTATTTTAAATATACTGCATACATCCTGGATAAAGCAAGAAAACGACGTTGATGTACAGTATACTGTTTTTTTTTCTTTCGATTTACTTTTTTCTTGTTTTTTTTTTTTGGCATGTTTTGTACAGCCCACCCTTTTAGCAAAAGGAAATATATCTCAACATGTGGTAATATTTCATTCAGTAAATGGTCTTTCCAGCATAGAAATCTAGAGAATAGCGCATTTGAACAAAAGACCGTACAATATACAATATACATAGACCGGCAAAGCTATTATATGCAAGCAAAAAGAAAAAAAATCCTTTCTCTACTACATAATGTTCTGTATAAAATAAAACTATATATGCACTGTACATCTGATGGTGAAACTGCCACTGTTAATGAAACTTGAAAAATATGACAATTTTAGTCTTATTTTCTATGTTTTTATGTTTGATTTCATATTTCAAAGCAATGAGCATAAATTATAAAGGCAAGTAATTTTCGTTTTCTTTCATTTGTAAGCCAATACTGAAATAACTACTGTTTACAAGATTTTAATTTAGGTCTTTTCTTTTCTTTTCTCTTCTCTTCTTTTTATCAACCTATAAAGGTAGTTAATACAGCAATGGTAAAGATTTACCTCTACATTATATAACAATACAATAAAAGAAGGTATTATATATAATATATATATTAGACTGTCCCAGAAAAAACACTTTTTTCAAAAAGTTAGGCTCCCAGGGCATTTTCTTATACCATTACACTCCAAAGTAAGGAAAACAAAATATTATCGAAAAAAAA
>JAABKK020002415.1:0-12564 GCA_011634745.2 Catotricha subobsoleta
TTTTATTATTTTTTTATTTTTCTTGCAATTTATGATTTCTTAATAGAAATAAAAGAATTCAGGAGAATTACACCTTCGCTACGCCTATGTATCATTAACGAAATAATGTTTTTTTTCCATTCGTCAATAATTAGCTGAATAGAACTTATTTCATTTATCGATTCAGTAATAAGGCGTTGATCAATTGGTTTGTTTTGAATATAAATATTTATTTATTTTATTCATCGTTCATTTTGAATGACTTTGTTGTACCTATATTATAAATATTGTTCTTAATTTATGGTAATTTTTTGTTTGGTTTTCATTTTGATATCGATGGTGTAGTTTTTCATTTTGTTTTAAATGCTATTAAACAATATTTTTTTTTTTTTTATTATATATTTTATGAAATTAGTTAGTTTTAAGAATGTAAACTATCAATTTATGCACCGCACAGATTACAAAATCTTACGGTTTTTTTTTTTAATAAATAGGTAAAACTATATTTTTTTAAATGGAGTTTAATGCTCATAAGGCAGTAAGTCTATTCGTTAAATATTCACAATTTCATATTTTCGGATCGGATATTATCCGAACCGATATTTTCGGTATCGGCTTATCCGACTGATCTCTGCTATTTATATTTTTTTTTTCAGTTGATTTAGTATTATAAAATAATAGAACAAAATTTGAATCAGAAATTATACATAGTACCAGAGTACCTACATAATACCAAATTAACTTAGTGAAATTAAAACCTATCTTTAGCTCAAGTATTGTTACTGATAAATATAAATCTCTCTAAATATAAGATAGTATGCTGCAAGAGCGCAAACATACATATATGTAATGTAAATATATATAATATATGATGTTCGATTATTGATTATAGATTATAGGCAATGCACCTGTACAGTGTACACTTATATATTGTCCTATATATTGAAACAACGGTTGCCAGACTAGTTTAATCTCAAATAATATTGAAATATTCGATTGTAGATCTAGTCATAATCTTAGACAATTATTTACGTTTTATTATTAGTTTATAAATTGATCAAGAAATAAAAAAACAAAAACAATAATAAGCAATTATTAATGGCATTATGAATCATTTTATAGTATATATTGTTTTATGACTACACTGACTTTTCTCAGCGTCATAATGAAATATGAATCGATCAAACGGTTGAATCTCGGGTAGAATAGTGACAATTCTATTTATTTATTTTTTTTTAAATATGAATATTAAACTATGTAATACTTTTCAAGTAATTTATATTACAAAGTATTTATATACAAAATAAGTATACACCAAGAAGTAAAACAACCCATCGAAAATTTAATTTGACTGCCAGTAGAGTAACACGAAACTGTAAATCTTACGCACTATTATTATTCTGAGCGACCAACTATTGTGTTAAATCTATTCAAATTACCTTAATAACATTATAAACGTTATGTCATACGACATATATTGAAACTATTTTCATTTATCACTTACCCTTCTTGTTTGTTACTTATATTATTATGCCACAATCACTGTATAATGTAATATGTTACATAAATTTCTTAATTTAAATTATAAATTTTATATATTTCATCACATAAAGTTTAAGATATAAGATCACATTAAATTTAATAGATATAAATATTCCACCATCATTCATCATGTTCTGTTTAAGAGTACGAAACGACTCAAACGAGCTCCCGAGCTAAAAATTTCTTGAACAGCTGCTGAAGAAGGTAGAATCTTATTAGATGAATTCAATCCATTTCTCAAAACACAATTGTAATATTATTTTTTATTTAATTCGTTAAATTATCTAGATATTATTATAAAATATTATCTAGATATATTATTTAGATAGCGCAAATTGAAAGTATCTGATTTAGATAATAGATAACGAAAATGTTATCTAAATAGGAAATTCAATGAAATTGGATTTTAAGAAAATAAAAATTATACGTCTATACTAATATAAAAATAATTGCATTGAAAACAATTCAATAATGATCAGCAAAAATAGAGAATAATATTCGTTTCAACATTCGTTTAAAAATTAAATAAATAATAATAATAATAATTATAAATCTAATATTAATTCAACTTTTATTCTTGCAGATTTTTATGTTACACAAGTTCACATATAATGATTATAATATATATACTAATTACAATTGTACTGTCACTTGTTTATGTCCATTTAAAAAACAAAAAAAGAAATGATTTAGCCGATAAATTTCCAGGACCACCAGCACTTCCTATAGTTGGCAATGGCTTATCTTTTTTAACTCGCGAACCCGCAGGTAATTTCTATTTTTATCAGTATTAGCCAAAAACCAAGTAAAATAAAGTTTATAACATTTTCCAAAATTCTAGATGTTACTGAAGTGCTAAACGGATATAGGAATAAATATGGAAGAATATATCGACTTAAAATTTTTACATTAATTAATTTTATGGTTAGCGACCCAAAAATTATAGAAATTGTATTGAGTAACAGTACAAAATATTTGGCTAAAAATACATTATATGATTTTTTGTTACCTTGGCTGGGTGAGGGTCTTCTTATAAGTACTGGAAAAAAATGGCACAGCCGCCGTAAAATTATAACACCAGCATTTCATTTTAAAATATTGGAACAATTTGTTGACATTTTTGATCAACAGAGTTCAGTTTTGGTTCAAAAATTACAAAAAAATAGCAACGGAGAGGTATTTGATATTCATCCACTTATTACACTAATGGCACTAGATGTGGTTTGTGAAACGGCTATGGGCACTAAACTAAATGCACAAACTAATGTTGAGTCAAGCTATGTTAAAGCTGTTTCTGAGTATGTACATAATTCAGTATACATAATTGTTTAAATTTCTTTAGATTTCATCAATATTATAGATTTCATTTTTTTATAGTATTGCGAATATTTTTGCTTTACGATTTGCAAAAGTATGGCAGCGAAACCATGTCTTATACAGTATTTTCGCTCCTGAACAGAAGAAAAAAGAAATTGAGGCCATTAAAATATTACATAGTTTTACAAATTCTATTATTACGAATAGAAGAGATCATTTAATAAATAATGCTAATAACAATTCGAATGAAGAAAAGAAGCAAGACGAATTTGGAATTAGTAAGAAAATGGCACTTTTGGATATTTTACTGCAATCAACAATTGATGGAAAACCTTTAAGTAATACAGATATAAGAGAAGAGGTCGACACATTTATGTTTGAAGTAAGTTTTATGAATTGAAATGGACTAAAATTGATCAAAATCATTTTAATAAAGTTTCCAATATTTCACTGATTTGGAATTATTTTTAATTGCTTATAATTTAAATTTTAGGGACATGATACCACCACTGCAGGAATAGATTTTACGCTATATTTACTCTCACGTCATAAGGAAATTCAAGATAAATTATTTGCTGAAATTATAGATGTTTGTGGCACAGACAAAAATAAATCCATCACGCACAGACAATTGCAAGATCTTAAATACATTGAACTAGTGATAAAGGAGTCATTTAGGATGTATCCTCCAGTGCCAGTTATTGGTCGAACAGTTGAGGAAGATATTGTATTGGGTAAATCTATTAATCATTCAATAACATATTTATAATTAATTTAAACATATATTTAATTGAATAATTTTTGATTTTATCCGAAATAGATGATGGACGAATCATACCAGCGTATTCGAGCTTCACCATGAGTTTGTTCTTAATGTTTAGAGATCCGAAATTATTTAAAGATCCAGACACATTTGATCCAGAACGTTTCCGTCCAGAAAACACTACAGAGAAAACGAATCCTTATGCGTTTATTCCTTTCAGTGCCGGCTCACGCAATTGTATTGGTCAAAAATTTGCTATGCTTGAAATGAAAAGCACAATTTCAAAAGTTTTGCGCCATTACGAGTTATTGCCACAAGGTGAAGCTCCAAAAACTACGCTTGAATTAGTTATGCGGTCTAAAAATGGTATTCAACTTGGCTTGAAACCTAGGGATTAAATTTAACGAATATTTTATTATTCTGTTATAAAATTGATACGGTACGTATCAACACATTTACTCCTTGAGAATAATATATTCTATTGAACGAAGTAAACTCCAAAGTTTAAGTTTGTATATTATGCAATATATGCATAATAATTGAATTAAGTCATATGCTTATAGGTATTGTTATTATTTATTATTTTTAAGAGATTTTATATTGTATTATTTGTATTACATTTCTCACATAAAGAAAGTTGAAAAAATAAATTATTATAAAAAAATAATTTTACATTACTTTACATTCTATTTTATATTCTTTCAAAAATCTTAGAATTTTATATAGTTTGATTTTTTTTTGTCATTCACCCAGGCGTCTTTTTGCTATGATAAAATTTGATATATGAATAATAATAATTTGAGAGTCTATCAATCGGATCCTTGAGTATAACGGCTACTGAATGATTGTCATAAATGTGTAATCAAAATTGATCTTTATATGTAACGATATTAGAAAAAAATTAAATTAATTTTTACATTGACTTTTCTAGCCAAATAATCATCACCCATAACCATTTAATCAATCAATATATTTAGCATTAAATTAAGTTTATAAATAGAGTTATATATAATGGGTGTGAATATATTTTATTCAATATTTAACTCATCTCGTTGCCATTGTTAATTAAGTATGGAAGTCAAATTATTTCGTAAGTGTCACAGAAAAACAATATTCCAATTTTTCACCTCCAAGTGAAATTAATGAGTTCATTATAGAAATTTGCTAAAGTAAAATTCATTAATAAATAGATGAGATTGAAAATTGGCGATAATTAAAATGTTAAAATTAAAATTGCACCGAATTGTAAAACTCGGCCTTGAATTATGTAATTTAATTAGAAGATTTAATAAATGTAAATTTATCATTAAATTATTATGCAAAAATATGAAAAAACAATGTATTTGATAATTTAAATTAATAATTCGGTTTTTAAATTTTATGCAAAATCTTAAATTCAATAAATTGTTTTTCAATCATATTTTATTCAGCGTTTATATTTACAAATCAGCTTGAATATTATTCTTTTAGTGTACAAAATACTCATTATTTCTACTTATCTTGGGAGCAAGTAGAGTAATAGTATTTAAATAAAAACAGCGAAAGAACTTATTTCTTATGATGATATGAATTTGACCTTATTGATTTTATCGCCTACTCATCATTTTGTGTACATACAATTTGTTTAGATCTTTTCATTTACATTAAAGAAGTTTAACGAATATATTTTGTTTTATTTATTTTTTTTTTTTAAAAAAACCATTTAACTATATTGAAAGATATGCAAATTTAGATAAAACTTTATTGTATTGTATTGTGATGAAATTATCATTAGATATCACATATTGAATAATTTATGCATAATACATTCACCTAGCGTGATTTTGTGACGCCAAATGAATATATTTACATTGTGGTCATATAAAACCTGAAATATTCATATAGCTGTTTTTATAAATGAACCATGATATAACACATTTCTATTTTGGGTAAAATTTTATTATGAAAACCAGAACCAACGCCGATGAATTTTATTCTTGTTTTAAAATTTATTTGCTTTATGACACATTTATTAAAAATTATTTGTTTATTTACAAAACATTCTTACTTTCAATATGTTTTTATTTACACAAATTTCTGTTATTTGATTCTAAATATTAATAAATAATTTCGAAAATAAATAAATAAACAAAAAAATAGATTTCAGCAGACATAAAGAAAATATCATAACCGCTGCTTTCGCAATTATTTCAGTTTTGGCCCATATCTCGAGAACGGTAAGACGTACAGTAATGTATGTAATGTATGGAAAGGGCATAGGTTCAAAATGCAATGCCCTTTTCAAATCATACAATAACATTGCTGTAGCTCTTCTAGAGATATAGGTCAAAACTGAAATTATTGCAAAAGCAATAAAGGATAAAGGTATGCAAAATATTAATAACCTTATTAAAAAATTATTAAAATGTCTCCCATTTTGGAATCAAAATAGGTGATTTAATTAATAAATTAAATAAATAAATTTTTTGAAGGCTATTTCTGGACCGCGCATATAATGTTGTGATAAAATTGGCAATGATATGCTCTTAATATTAAGCTGTACAAGCCATGATACGCATATGTAATATTATATTGCAAACGTTGTGTGCGCCTGTAATATAATTGACCAATAAACTTGTGATACATTAACCAATTTTTTGGTCAGAATACAGCTGAGAATTTCTGAAATTATTATTTTGTTTTTTTTAACGATTTTATTTACGAACCTTTATTGAATAATAATAAATTGAGAATGTGAACCTAAAAAATACTTAAACCTTTAAATTTAATTCAATAATACATACATTATCCATTTGTATCTTATAATAATTTAATATTTAAATAAATGTCTAACAAAAAGAAGAAGTCCAATCCACATTTACTTTGCATCACTTTTTTGTTTCTTGTACAGATGGTTTTTTTTAGATCTAGTAAAAAACAAAACAGGTAAGCTAGGTAAATAATAGATACACACAAGAAAAATTATATATATAACATCAACAGCATCTTAACTACCAGTCATTTTAATCGTAGCGTTCATTCACGGCGTATAAAATCGTTTTTTTTTTTTTTTTGATATAAAGTTTCGACTTTTAATTGAATATTTATTTGAATATAGCATGAATATACAAAGTTTAGTTTTTGATGACTTTCGTAGAAATTCGCAATAAATTAAAAATAATAGTTAAGGTAATGATAATAAGTACACACAAAAACTTTTGTTTATCCATGTTTACATTATCACATATTGTTTGTATTTGAAATTGAATACATAGTGGACAAAATGAAAATATGTAGTTTCAAAAATTCAATTAATATTTTCTTAATAACAAATTCATAAAATATAATATTATGGTGAAATTTATTAAAACAATAAAAGACAAAATTAAGTTCACTTTTTTACAATTTAATGTTTATTTTTAATATTAGTTAAACTTTATCTTATAAAATTTGTATATATGTGCTTGTTAACATATACAAGGTAGTCGAGATAAGTTGGTACACAGTTTACTTTATTTGGTTCCAACAAAATGTATTATTGAGTCTGACATGAATGTGATGTATAAATATTTTTTTTATTTTGTAAAGAAACAACTTTTGTTCATTTATTATATTCACATCCGATTCAATCATAAAAAGTTATGGAATAAAAACAAAAATGTGTACCAACTTATCTGGTCCACCCTGTATATAAAAACATTATCTTGTTAGTATATTTATAAATGTATATATGAACTGGTTATGATCATTCGTTGCTTTGGTTCAAATATATTTATTATTTTGTTTCTAAATTGATGTGTTTTTATTTTGAATAATTTTTTTTTGTATGAATTTAAGTAATTAATATATAAGTATAGAATTGAACAATAGAAATAATTTGCAAGAAAAAATATTAAATTGCTAATGACATTGTGAACGCGTAAGATTTTAGTTAATTTTCTCTCTCGGCGTAGTTTAGCGTTTTAAAAATTTACTGGTTATAGTTTCAAGTTTGGTGTATTTTTTTTTTTTTTTTGTTCATTGATTGCGTAATAGAATTGATCCAATCTAATAATAGTATTATGCATAAATCATTGTAATTACATATTGTAATTAAATGAAATTTAATTCATAAAAATCAATCAGTTTAATGATTTGTCATTTGATGTCACTGCAAAAATCAGTCTATAGAGAAAAAAAATTGTAGAAAAGTTTTTATTTGTTGATATAAAAGCATTTTTCTAAAGGTAAAAATTCAATGGTGTATCAAATTGTAAATTGAATGTTTATGGAACGGATACCAGCCGAGGTCAACAGTTTGTTCACAAATACTATTAAAATATTTGATTGTACATTTTTTGTAAATTCGTTATCTTTATTATTATTATTACAACTTAATTTGATCTATAGATAAAAAAAAAAAAAAAATTATAATAAGAATAATGTCATATATTGCTTCTATAGCATATTTTATAATTAGTTTACTTATTATTATTTACATTATACTGTTTGTGAACTATTGCTCCGATTGAATGCGCAGTTCTACATCAGTCAGTAATAAGTTATAAAATTTGCAAAATATTCAATTTGTTAATGATCCTAATAGAGATTAGCGTCTCAAATTTCGATTTTTTTTGTTGGTTCTTAAAAAATTCTTACGAATTTGTGTGAAGGACGCTATCTCATTGGTTAATTTCGATTTTTAAATAAAGTATTGTCAATCTCAATACTATAATTTTGAAGTTAGATGAACTTAAAAGGTTCATTGTTTGACGCAGATAGTATCGTCGATTCAAATTATAATATAAATAAACAATTCAAAAGCAAACATTACTTCAAACTTTTTTCTTACAGATTTGCATGTTACACAAACACACAAATAATGATTATAATAAATATACTGATTACGATTGTATTGGCGCTTGTTTACGTTTATTTAAAAAACAAAAGAAGATTTGATTTGGCCGATAAATTTCCAGGACCACCATCACTTCCAATATTTGGCAATTCATTGACTTTCTTTACTCGAGACCTTGCAGGTAACTTTCTTTATTGAATTCAAAAAACAACGTATTTAAGAAACTATTATTAATATGTGTTTTATCACAAATCTAGATGCTACTGACATAATAATTGCTTATTCGAGCAAATATGGAGGAATATATAGAGTTAAAATTTTTAATTTAATTGCTTTTATGGTTATTGACCCAAAGATTATGGAAATTGTATTGAGCAGCAGTACAAAATTTTTGGCTAAAAATACATTGTATGATATTTTGGTACCTTGGTTGGGTGGAGGTCTTCTAATAAGTACTGGTAAAAAATGGCACAGCCGCCGTAAAATTATAACACCAGCATTTCATTTTAAAATATTGGAACAATTTGTTGACATTTTTGATCAGCAAAGTTCAGTTTTGGTTAAAAAATTACAAAAACATAGCAATGGAGAAGTATTCGATATTCATCCATTTATTACACTAATGGCATTAGATGTGGTTAGTGAAACAGCGATGGGCACTAAGCTAAATGCACAAACTAATGTTGAGTCAAGCTATGTTAAAGCTGTTTCTGAGTACGTTTAATTTTTTATATTTAAATTCATAAATAACATATTTTATATGATCACTTTTGTTATAGTATAGCAAATATTTTTGCTTTACGTTTTGCAAAAGTATGGCAGCGAAACAATATCTTATTCAGTATATTTGCTCCTGAACAGAAGAGAAAAGAAACTCAAGCAATCAAAACATTACATAGTTTTACAAATTCTATTATTATGAGTAGAAGAGAACAATTAGTAAATAATTCGAAGAACAATTCGAATGTTGAAAATAAACGAGATGAATTTGGAATTAACAAGAAAATGGCACTTTTGGATATTTTACTGCAATCCACAATTGATGGAAAACCTTTAACTAATACAGATATAAGAGAAGAGGTCGACACATTTATGTTTGAAGTAAGTTTTATGAAATGAAAGGAACATGATATAACGCTGTAAGAAATAATACCGGAATCGGAAAACGAAATAATTCCGGAAATTTTTTTGTTTTCTTTTACATATTTAGAGAATTTGCTTTCCGCTCAGATAATAATATAAGTCAGAATGGTGGAATCGTAGCCATGTCGACGCATATAGAATTCAATTTCTGCTGGGCCCTAACGGGGGAACTATAAAAAGAGTGAAATAGTGATAGATCTAAGAACAGTGGCATCGTAGCCAAAAATACTTGCGTACAGAATTCGAGGTAGGGCTTTCGAAAAAAGGAAAAATGCTAGATTGACGCTTAAAAAATACATATATACATACATGCATACAGAATTCGGACGTTAATATTTTATCCCCTATTTTGGATTTTAAATCCCCTATTTGGATTTATTACCTCCTATTTGAATTTTTTATCCCCTATTTGGATTATTTGTCCTGTAATTTGATTTTATATCCCTTATTCACAATTTTCCACCTAAAATAATAAAAACATGGCTACGTGACGTAACTTTGAAAGATATAGCTTACTGACTCCCAAAAAATGTAGGAAGTTAAGAATCTTTACATGACATAACATCCTAAAAATAAAATGATGTAACCGGGGCAACTATGAAAAGAGAGAAATATTGCTGGATATTAGAATAGTGGTATCTTAGCCAATACGATATATAAGCAGTATACGTCTCCTGAATAGTGGTGAATGGTAGGCAAGTCGATCTGTACAGAATTCTTTTTCTGCTCATCCCTAGCGAGGGAACTATGATAAGAGTAAAATAATATACTAGATGTCAGAATTGTGGAACCGTAGCTAAGTCGATTTATATAGTATTCGTCACTTCGCTGTTTAAAATTTAAAAAAATTCCGGTATTATTTCACTTTTTAATGAAATATTACCAGAATTTTTCCGGCGTTATTTGGTTTTCCGGCTCCGGCGGTATTTTCTCCGGCGTTATATGATGGCCCCGAATTGAAATGGACTAAAATTAATCAAAATCATTTTAATAAAGTTTCCAATATTTCACTGATTTCAAATTATTTTTAATTGTTTATTATCTAAATTTTAGGGACATGATACCACTACTGCTGGAATATTGTTTACGCTATATTTACTCTCACGCCATAAGGAAATTCAAGACAAATTATTTGCTGAAATTAAAGATGTTTGTGGCACAGACAAAAATAAATCCATTACATACAGACAATTGCAAGATCTTAAATACATTGAACTAGTGATAAAGGAGTCATTCAGGATGTATCCTCCAGTGCCAGCTATTGGTCGACAAATTGAGGAGGATATTGTATTGGGTAAATTCGTCACATATATTAAATAACTCATTTAAATATTTATTTAATTAAATTACGGGCTATCGGCCAAATGTAATAAAAGTAGTTTATTTCATAATTATACTCGACGTTTCGGTGAAATTACCACCATCATCATTCTTTATTTCTAAATACAAAAGATATTTTTTACAATAATAATGTGGAAAATGAATCATACCATATTTACGACATTGAAGTAAGATTCTTTTGGATGATTCGGATTTGGCATATTTTTTTATTTAATTGTGAGATGTTTCTTAATAAACAGTTGGTTTATCATTATATTGTGTTCTTACAAAAACATGTCAAATAACATACTTGTTGATAGGCTCAATATCAACATAAATACAAATGATTTTGTAAGAACACAATATGATGAAAAAACATCTCACACTTAAATAAAAAATATGCCAAGTCCGAATCATCCAAAAGATTCTTATTTCATTGTCGTGAATATGATGTGATTGCATCTATTTAGAAATAAAGAATACTCCTGATGATGGTGTTAATTTCAGCGAAACGTCGATTAAAACTATGAAATAAACTACTTTATTACATTTGGCCCATAGCCCGTAACTTAATTGATTAAATTAAATACGGCCGCAAAAAACATGTCTAATTAAATATTTATTCAAAAATATTTTCGATATTTTGTAAAATAGATGATGGAAGGATTATTCCAGCGAATTCAAACTTTACCATGCCATTATTCTTAATGTTTAGAGATCCAAAACTATTTAAAGATCCAGACACATTTGATCCAGAACGTTTCCGTCCAGAAAACACTACAGAAAAATCAAATCCTTATGCGTTTATTCCTTTCAGTGCTGGTTCCCGTAATTGTATTGGTCAAAAATTTGCTATGCTTGAAACGAAAAGCACAATTTCGAAAATTTTGCAATATTACGAGTTATTACCAAAAGGAGAAGCACCAGTAACCTCAATTGAATTAATTATGCGGTCTAAAAATGGTATTCAGCTCGGCTTAAAGCCAAGGAACTAACAATTTGAATGAGTTATTTTTGTTTTAAATATTATGTGATATTTGTTAGAAAGCTTTACATTGTGTATGGTGTAATCTATTTATAGTAATAATTTAATAATAATATTTTTTTTTATGTTAGAATTTACTGAATAGATTAAAATCAAAGCTATATATTTTAAAGATAATTTCAGCTTCTTTTGTTAACATACCTAACAATAATGAAGTAGTGTACCAATCAATCATTAGCTGGTTGTTTATATAACTAAGAGGTTTTTTTTTAAATAAATTTTTAGACGTTAAAATTTATGTTCAATTTCTCTTTTTATTTTTTAAATTGATAAGATTTTCGTTACACTGAATGTACTACATACAATTTGAAAACGTAATATTTCGATTTTCAAGTAACGCTAAATGAACATGTTTTTGCTATTTTTTTCAAATTAAATTCAGTACAAAAATTAAATTTTTAAGTAAATTATTAGATAAAATAAATTTAATTCTTTTAAATTGAATACATTTTCAATTATATTGAAATAAAAGGTAAATTATTAGGTAAAACAAATTTGATTATTTTATATTGAATCCATTTTTAAGTATATAATTGAGGAACTATACCTTTTTTTTATTTTTGAAATAATGTTAAAGGTTGAATAAAATAAAAAAAATAGTTGAGCTGAATAAAAACATAATGAAAATATTAATTAAAT
>JAABKK020002415.1:15649-28910 GCA_011634745.2 Catotricha subobsoleta
AACACTTACAGTATTTTCATTTTCTGTCAACTGGATGTCAACTGCTTCGTTTTTAGATTTAGAATTCAACGTTTCTAATCGCTTTTTCACTAAATATGCTATGTCCTTTAAGTGTTGGTCTACCTGAAATGCCTTCCTATTTTTAATACCATCGATCTTCGAATCTGAGAGGCTCATATTACCTAATATATAAGTACTGCTGGCATGATTGTCTTTTTGATTATATTTATTGTCGCTGTTACATTTTTTGGAATAAGTGAATGATTTTTCATTTCCACGCTTGTGGTTTAGTTCATATGAAGGAGAAGTTATTCCAGCACAGTTTCGGAATCGACTGTAATCATCAGAACTTGTATTTGCTGAAAGGGTAGGAGGTATTTTCTTACTATTTTTGACATCACACATTTTCTCTTTCACAACTTGATATTTAATATCCAAATTTGTGGGTCCTTTCAATATCATATAATTTTTAACCAAATCAGTTGTGTCCTTTATATATTTTTTATCAAATATTTTAGAATTTACTTGACTACTGCAAAGTTTGCTATTTTGATAGCTTTTATCTCTGTTACGATCAGCTAACCGTTTCTCACTAGATTGTTGGTTTAGGAGTGGAGCATATGAAGGAGAATTACATCGATCTCGATTTCGGTATCGACTAAAATCACTTGCATGTTGGTTGCCATCAACTGAATGTTTTTCTTTACTTTTATTATTACAACAGAGATCATCATTTATTGTCAATTTATCCTTACTGGAATCCTTTAAATTAGATGTGAGCTTACCAGTAGTACTACATTTTATATCCATTTCATCAATGGGGTTTTTAGTATTGATGGGTACAAAACTATTAATCCATTTCGAAATGCTTGAGTTCTTCACACTATCGCAACTTTTATTTTTTTCGTCGCTGCTTTTATTCGAAAAATTTAAAGAATTTTCACTCTTTCTTTCAACACGTGTTCGACCATGATCATCATAAACTTTTTCAAAATGGCGTTTATTTTTTTCATCGAAACGATGACCATATTTTCCTCGTTTATCTTCGTTCATACTTTTTCACTCTCATAAGAATTAGAATTAAAAAGTAAACTCTCATAAGAATTAGAATTAAAAAGTAAACTCTCATAAGAATTAGAATTAAAAAGTAAATGATCAATCACAATTTTCTTAAGAAAAAAATTGATACTAGTATCTCAATTCAATTACTTAACACTTTTTGCAAAATTGATGTAATTTATAAAAAGCCTGCTTTCAAACTGAATCAAATATGTGCAAATATGTACTGAAGTCGTGCATGCGTGCATGGGTGTGTTTGAGATTTTCATATACAATTGTAAAGTTAATTTTGAGCAATTTGAGTACTAACTCAAAATCTGTGTATTCTATTTTGATTAGTCTTTAATTATGCAATATTATGCGTCACACCACATATATTATATACCAATAATATAGGTATCAAAATAGGTATAATACTTACATTATAGCGAAGAGAGCAACGATACAGAATACAGAAACAAATATAATTGAAACGCGTCTACATTTCGTAAGGCATTATACGTGGTGTAGAATAATATGTCTGTACCAATCTACACAACGTACCAATCGAAAAATTATAATGGATTTGGATATTCACATAAATTTATTCTATAAACTTAATATAGGCGTGTTCGAGCTATGATCCAGGTAAATCCAAATGAGCTAAAACGTCGATAATATTGATTCACAGCATATTGTACAAGTTAAATAACACCAACTTCCAAATCCCAAATCTTTTTCGAGATAATTAGCTTTAGCTCGAACCTCGAACACGCCTATAATAATACTATATTACTATATACTAGTAAAACTGAGATGAGTCAAACAAAGGTTATTTTTTTGTACAAATATTTAAACAAAAGTTATTTGTGTTTCCTATCAATTTAGTATGAATATATTTTAATTATATTAGTATAACGGACAATATTTTAAATAATTTATCTATTTTTATAATTTGTCTTCAAGAGTAGGTAAAAGAAGCACGTGGTACTAAGGTTTGTATGTTTGTATGAGAAAATTAAAAAACATAACCTCTTTACCAAAATATATATGCATGTAAATTTGTTTTCAAATAGTCGGAAAAATTGTGGTTAATATCAAAATATTTTACATTTCTCTTTCTAGGTCAACGTAGGATGACATCCAGCGTACAAAAAATATGTGGCTAATAAGGTGGTTAGTTTTTAATTTTTTTCCTTTTTGCCATCTCCCCTCGTAGTGACACTAATCTATAAGCGCCTTAATTTTCAGTTCACCTCTCATCGAATTTCAAAAATGATTTGGTTATGTTTATGCGTTAAAAAGTTGGCAGCATTTGTATATACATTCGATCCACAAAACAAAATGTCAGATGAACAGAAATGCCAAGCCAACCAAACGAAGGAAAACGAAATAATAAAAAAAAAGATTAATTTGCGTGCTTCCACAAAAAAATTAAAATTCACGCGTTTGCTGTGCATTTTCGTCATTGTTCAACAATAAAAAGCGATATTATTTTTTTTTTTAATCGAAAAACTGTTTAAAACAATTTTTAATAAACGAATTTTCGTGAAAAGATTTATTAATAAAAAAAGTGAAATATAATAAAACGCAATGCGGCAAAATATAATTATTATTTGACAAGAAACATTTTCCGCGAATGTACGACCCTTTGGTAAGCGTCAAAGTGTTTTGTGGGAAAAAAAGTAGATTGCAAATAAATAAAAATAATAGCAACCAGCCAACGATAAACGTTTTTGTGTGGTTTTTGGTTTGTGGCTGCGAGTGCTAGTGTGTGAATAGAGAATATAGCCGCGAACGACGTATTATAAGAAAAGAAAAATGTACAATAAATTGAACGGCTATGCTCCATTTAGGTCGAGGTAAATTGCCAAAAAAATCGATTTTTGTTGTATATTTTGTTGTTCCTTCTTTTCAATTCACATACACAATCTACTGAAATATTAAACTTAAACATAACCTCAGTTTTTTAATAGTTTTTTTTTTTTTCATGAGTTAATATTTCATTTTTGTTGTTGTGATATATCTTTTTCGCTCTCTTTTTAATTATTCGCGAATAATTAAAGAATAAACAAGAAAAATTAAGAAAGCAAAGTTTATTTCAAATTTTAACTTGATAAAAAATTTATAAAAAATAATTATTTGACGAACGAATATTTTGTTTGATTTTGTTGGGCAATTCGTTTATAGCGGCGGCCGAATGTGGGGAATGTCACACTCAATGCCTACGGGAATGGTAAGTACTTTTGGTCGGAATCAGAAGCTATGCTATTGTGTTGTGGTAGTGCTTAAGAGCAGATAAGTAATGCATAAGTCCAGCAATAGGATTTTATTTTAACTCTTAAAGCTATTACTGCCCAATTTTATTACTTAAATTGACTTCTTATATGGGTATCGATCACAATTTTTTTTTTGAAGAAGAAGAAAGACCTTTCATAAACTGATCATTAGCAATGGGCTCCAAGCATAAAAGTTCATTTGATACTCATTCTTGAATATCTCTTTATTCTTAAGCACCACCACCAACAAAATCCAAAAAAAAATTTTATTCCAAGTTCAAATTCGTTGAAATTTTCTAGTCACAATACGCGTATCAGGACACAGATTTTTCATCACAATTTCAACCACGTAGAATGTACGATTTACCATCAAGTAGCACATTGGGTGCAGTTGGACATATGTCATCATCAAGTACTAGTTCGTTAACCGGCAACAATAGTGGAACGAATTTGATTGTTAATTATTTGCCACAAGATATGACCGACAGGGAATTGTATTCATTATTTCGTAACAGTGGTCCTATCGAATCGTGCCGAATAATGAGAGATTTTAAGGTAAGTGTAAGTTATTGGTATTGAAAATAAATATTTAATTGATTGATTAATTGTTTTTTTTTTTTTTTATTGAATACAAAAAATTGTGTCAACAAGCATCAAGTAAAGCATCAAGAAATATCTATCTTATAAAATAATAATTAATTTAGCCCTACAAACAGTTATTGCACATGAATCAAATATTCTTAAAATCATGATCATAAGCTTTTATATACAGTTTACAATTTTATTTTAATTGTAAAAATACTAATTTGTCTTTTAAAAATAACGTAGATATAAATTATCCAAATTTAAACAAAAAAAAAAAAAAACCATTACGTTTTTACATTGTCCCAAATTATCTTCAATATTTTATGTCATTTCTCTTTATTATTTATAGGATTTACGAATGAATCATAATATCATTGAAAAGGTCAAGCCTTTCAAAAATAGGACGCTCATGTCCCATGTCCCATATCCCATGTCGTTTATCGATTTATGAAAACAACAGTTTTAATAATTTATTATTTCAGGCTATTTTACATTAAATATTTAAGACCATAAGTTATTATTAACTCATTTAGAAATGACAATTGTCTGTTTATATAACTCGATTTTCGTTACAAAAAAAAAAGAAGAAAAAAATTTTAATTCTGTTTGTAAAGCTGTTTTGTTTTAAACAATTTTTCTCTAAATCAATTATGTTTTTAAGACAAATTTTGAATGGTATAAATTCTTTCATAAATTTATCTGCTTTTTAAGTTATTTAGTGTTAATCATTGCCACGTATATAATTACTCAAAAAAGGTATTGGTATTGAATTCTATAATATCTAAACTGCAATAAACTTGTAGTTGGCTAATTATCTTGAATGCTTCAGAAATTGTTTCCAACTCAGACATAATTTCAAATTAACAATGTACATCAGCTCGTCCAAAAAATTAAAATAATGAACGTATGAGTGCGAGCGAAAGAAAACATAAAAACATTTAATGTGTGAGGAGATTAACCATTATCTTAATTTATTGGACAAGCTTGTACTTAAGTATCAATAATTTCAATGAAACGAATACAGATAGATCAATTATATCTCTATTTCTAACAATTTACAGACTAACTACAGTTTTGGGTATGGTTTTGTAAATTTCGTGAGTGAAGAAGGTGCGCATCAAGCTATAAAATCATTAAATGGCGTTTCATTGCGTAACAAAAGATTAAAGGTATGACGATAAATAAAATGATATTTAAAATTTATTGCAAATATTCCATTTGTTTAATTGCAGGTTTCATTTGCTAGGCCTTCCGGCGAAGAAATTAAAGATACAAATTTATATGTTACGAATCTTCCACGTACAATTACCGAAGATCAATTAGATGTTATATTCGGGAAATATGGTTTGATTGTACAAAAAAATATTTTAAGAGATAAAATGACTGGAAAACCACGCGGTGTTGCATTTGTTAGGTAATTTATCATTTTATCACTGTTTAAATGTTGGTACACAAAGCGGAGATGGATTCAATGGTTTTATATGTTGGTTGAATTCAATTGGTTTTTTTTTAATGGTTAATCAGCATTACGACTTTTTTATAAAGGTTATCCATAAATGCCGTCATTTCCTTTTTAGTCACTTTTAGACCCCCCGTACCCATTGTCGGTTTATGTCTATAATTTTGAAGATCCCTTTCCCTTGGACGTTCATAATTAATTTATATCCCCGGTGCCCAATCCATTCTTTCTTTTTGTATGTTTGGTTTCAATTTGAGTTTAGTATGATCGCTAGGGAATCCATCTCAAAAGAATTATTTTTTACCTTTATCTTGAAATAAATCATATTTTCTTTTTGAATTCCCACAACCAATCTCAAATCATAGATATAACAAAAGAGAAGAAGCACAGGAGGCAATTTCAGCATTAAATAATGTAATACCGGAGGGTAGTAATCAACCATTAACAGTACGTGTTGCTGAAGATCATGGCAAAGCAAAAGCAAATGTATTTTATACAAATTCACCGATGAGTATGAACATGAATATGATGTCTAACATGAACAATATGGGTAATTTCAGCAATGTTGCTACCAACGCCAGCAATGTAATGCACAGAGGTAGGGCACGTGTACGTTTTCCAAATATGTGCCCGTATTGAGAAAACACAAAAAAAATAATAAAAAATTGGATATGTTTCACTTATGTTTAATTATAATTTAATTAACAAGTGTGTTCACAAACGGGCATGCTATTTTTTTCCTCTTTTTAATTTTTTTTTTCAATTTTTTATTTCAATTTTTTAATTATTTTAATAATAACATTATTTCAATGTTGCAATTTTTTCTCAAATTCATATTAATTTTTCCTTTTATTAAGATTGCGTAATTGTTATTTTATAAAAAAAAAAGAAAAATATTTCAACTAATTAGTGATTATTTCTTTTTCCTTTTCTTTCAAATTTATATTCACCAAAAAACAATAATTGTATCAATGATTATATAATAAATATAATAAATAATTAAACATTGAATTATTAGTGGCTTCAAAATAATGTTTTTTTTTTTTTTGTTTTTTTTGTTTGTTATTTGTTATTTGCTTTTTTTCTTTATAGAGTTTTTAGATAAATTTTCTTTTGTAGGAACATTTCACGATTTTAAATAATAAAAAAATAATAATAATTTATTGAACTGCATTTTGAAATGAAAATAATGAAATAAAAAAAAATATAAAAGATTCTTTTTCTTTGCTGCACACAAAAAAAGCTTCTTTTAAAAACAATTATGAATTTCCTTTTTTTTTAAACATATTTTGGTTAAGAAAAAAATTCACAATAACTAACACTTTACTTTCTTCTCTCTTTCATGCTAACAACTAAATAATATTTAAATAATTTATTATCAAAAAAAATTCGATAATAAATATGAAAAAAAAAAAAATAATTTCACAAAAATTGAAAAATAAATATAAAAAATCAAAAACACACAAAAACTAAAAAAAAAAAAAAAATGAACATCAGGACTAGATGGTTTGTACAGCAGGAAAAAATCCTATCCTTATCCATACTAATTTTTGATTTATAGAACGTTTACAAAGATTTTAAAAAAAAAAAATTAAAAAATTATTCTTATTTTTTCTTGCAAAATGTATATAAAAATTTAAAACAAAAAAAAAAAAATTCAAAACCATTAGTTATAGAAAAATTAAGAAATGTTCATTATAATTAAGAATCGTAAATAAAAATCGAGAACAGATTGAAACTAACATACAACGCGGCCGCGGGTCATCACATAAAATGGACCATAGAAGAAATATCCATACAATGGGGCCATTCCACGCTAAAAGTGACTTTTCTGTAACATAAGTTACGAACTTTTTTAAATGTCTTATCCAAAATACAGTTTGAATTGGGAATTGATGTATAGCAAGTTGTTTATTTTAATAATATGAATAACTTTGTCTTACATCACTTTCCAATTAAAAATATATTTTAGATATGAGATTTAATAAACACAGTAGCTTACGTTACCGTTTAGTATGGAATGGCCCAATGCGTATCAGAACGTTAATGATTAATCACATCTAATCATGTCGTATCATAAGTCTCGGCCATTTTACATAAACGGAAAACGGAAACCAATTTTGATTGTGATTATTCATTAATATTTTGATCAAGGTTGTCAGCGCTATTTTTCGGGCTATTTACATTATTAGATAAAATTAAGCAAGTGATCTGATGCTAATTAGACTGATTCATCATTTCCACTTGGTACGAACTTCTTCAATAAACTGCTTTTATGTTAAAAATCAAAAACAGCGACTAGCGGCCTTGATTTTTGACGCTTTTTGTGGCGATATTATGTATAGGTGAAATGGTCATGCCCAAAAATAGCTGATGAATGGATAAATTTTTTGTAACACCCATCGTCAACAAAGTTATTATACTTTACGGGGTTCTGCTATGCACTATTTTTGATATTTACCATAAAAGCAGTTCGTTTTAGAATTTCGAATCAAGTGCAAATCATTAAACCAGTTCATTTAACATCAGATGCTTATTTTTTTTATTTAATAGTTCAATAAAAATGAAAAGAATGTAAACAGCGTAATTTTAATCTAATGAAATTGAAGCAGAGCAGAGCAGAGCGTCTCTTCTGGTTCTCGGAATATACTTTTTCAATATATTTCAATATAAAACTAGTCTTTTTTTGGGCTTACAAATAAATACCACCAATCATAACCATATATTTGCAATATAAATAAAATGGCATCCCTGATGATATTCTATAATCAAGTCTGGTGACTAAAAATAAAAAAAATTAAAAAAATAATAATAATAATATTTAAAAAAAAACAAACAAATGTTAATTAATTAAATTAAAAAAAAAAAAAAAATAGTCAAACATTTACCTCACACATGATTGATTCTAGTTGATTGATATTTTGTGACATTTTATATTTTAATTAAATGAATTGTTAGCAAACCTTCTTATTATACCAAACCTTCCTATCCAGAAACCTAATCCAAAACTCAATTCCAATTTAATTTTTTTTTAAATTATATTACAATAAAATATTTAATTCGCGTGTCTTTTTATCAAAAAACGAATAAAATTAAACAAAAAAAAAAAAAAAGAAAGAAAATCCAAACAATTAAATAATAGATATAAAAAGAAAACTAGCTGAACAAATAATAATAAAAAAAATATGAATTAAGTACCTTCCACACACACAAAAAGAATATAAAAAGAGATAAAAATAGTAGTGATATTATTATTAAATAATTAAAATAATAAATTAATTAATAATGATTAAATTGAAAATGAAAATAAACACCTGATGAACTGTTTGCAACACATTATTTTAATTATTTTCTGTTCTCAAATAAAATTCGTCATTTTTATGTTAAAAACAATCAAATGTTATTAAAAAAAAAAAATTAATAAATCATGAAAATCGCCTGACATTGAATCGAAAGAAATAGTAAAAGTTATGTGCTAAGAGGACATACTTACTTACTCATCGCGATTAAATTTCAAAAGAAAAGAAGAAAAATTGAATTTTTAGCAGGGAGGAGGGACGTGCGGACAAATTTAATATGTAACTAAAACTATTGTTAACACGTCGACAATTTTGCCATTGTTGACGCGAAATTGTTGACATGTTAAAATGTCGACATGTCAATAATTCAGCAAATATTATAGAAAATGTACAAAGAAGAAGAAAATTTAGGCTAAAAAGTTTAAAAAATTGAGGTGCGACTCAAATTCGTGTGTGGTTGCTTGATCCATAACTACAGCAAAAGTAGACATTTTAAATTGTCACCGATTGTTGACATCGGCGATGCGCATTATCATTGTTGACACATATTGATGATGAGACGAAAAAGGCGACAATATTAGTTATAATGTGTCGTCATTCATCTCTGATTTTTAGAAACCGCTTCAAATTCATTAATTGTTAAGCTGACGGGCTCGTTGGATATAGTGAAACGAGTTCGCCTTATAAACCCTCGCGATTTACATATTTATACGGTCTTTGAAGTTTTTCATGAGTAATCGGTCATTGTTGTTAAATTCAATCTATGGTAGTTATATAAAATTAAATTAAAACACAAACAGTTCTTTTAATAAATGGTTACGAAAGAATGTTGGCTAATATTTGAATTAATAATAAAAAGAAGTTGATTTTATTGTTAAAAATTATTATTATTATTATTATTATTATTATTAGTATATTTATCGAAACCAAAATACAAAGAAAGAAAAAAAAAAAAAACAATAAGTACTTACAGTGAAATATAAAATTATATAGCAATTAAAAGTTAGCTCTTATGAAAAATAATTATTGAAAAAACAAAAACCTTTAAAAAACTGGCCTAGAGTTCATACGAAAATAAAACAAAAAAAAAAAAATAACAAAAATATCCTAGTTTTAAATTTGTTTAGAAGAAAAAATGTGAGAATAATTTTTTTTTGAGGTGAAACATCTGGTCCTTGATGAATAAAATGCGGTTTTTGTTGTTTTCTTCTTATTATTTTTATTTTATTTTTTCATCAGATACAAATCAAGTGGGAATTAGATGGTATTTTCTATTTGAAAACATCAGTATATGTCCTGTTTTGCATATATGTAACAATTTTAAAACGTGATGGAAATTTTGAAAATTTCTATGCACCATCAAGATATTAAATTTAGATTATTGAATAAACTCTTCTGGAAGATTCTAGGCAAAAGTAATAATTGCATTGTAGATTGATTCCCTAACCATTTTAAAAATTGAATTTTACATAAGATAAAAATTCTCAAATTCCAATTCCGTTTAAGTTTTAGTGTTTCTTGTAACCATCTAAACCTTAAGATATGACACTATTTGAAATCTACCAAATTAAATAGAAAAACTATTTTCTTATCTTGACTATTAATTTTTATTATTTATTTACAAACCGCTGAAAGTCTGAACATTCTATCATTGATATTTTG
Organism: Catotricha subobsoleta; assembly: GCA_011634745.2. Taxonomy (NCBI): domain Eukaryota; kingdom Metazoa; phylum Arthropoda; class Insecta; order Diptera; family Cecidomyiidae; genus Catotricha; species Catotricha subobsoleta. The sequence goes on from JAABKK020002415.1 coordinate 25,972, forward strand.
CATAACCATTGCAACAATAAAGCAGTTATTATTGTCAATTAATCCCATTTAAAGACTTTTCCAGGTGTTGGTACGCCTACAGTATTACTCGCAACAATAGTTGGTGCTGCTGCATCTCTTTATTAGAATAGACAGAAAAAAAAAGATGAATAAACATTCCATTTGTCATTAAATTTGTGGATATAATACTTGGGAAAAACTACAGAGTTAATAATCATTAGCGAAGTTTATAATGATTGACTCATTACGAGTTAATGATCATTAACTTCATCATTATCTCTGTAGTATGTCTACAGCATTATTTTAATAGATCTCAAATTTATTACCCAGAGGCAATTAATGTGCCAGTTAAGGTAATGGGTGGTGCTACTTCTCTACGGCCATCTCGATTAACATAGTAGTTGTCTGACAATCTGAAATTGAATATATAAAGTGATTACTTGATCAACAATATTTTAATGGTTGATTATTTTTTCTGTCATTTCATTACTTGTGCGAAGGTCCGTCTGGTAAAATTGGTGGTGGAGTTGTACGACTGGCACACTCAGATTCAAAGCGAAGTGGATTTTGATGTTTTCTCTACAAATATGTAATGGGCAAAGAAAGAAATGTTACTGAGTTTTTGAAGCAATAAGTCAGTAATTATGTAATATAACCATGCAATCTATCAACAAAATGCTTCTATATTAATAATATAAATTACCCCGAGCAATATTTCTCTAAGTTTTGATAAAAATGGACCAACGTCCCGTTTTGCTACACCAGCCATATTTTCTGAATAATATTATTATATTTTATGGAACTTTATTCTCATGGATTAATTTTCTGAAGAAAAATATTTTGTTTTGTATTTAATTGTAAGCAATAACCATTGACAGCAAACTTAAGTTGTTTTACAAAATGTTAACCAACTTCATTTGTTTCCTTGGTAATTATTTGTCACGAATACGAATAGCATGGACATGAACCACGCATTTTGTTTTAGTGCTGTTTGAATTTCTTTTTTGTCTTGGGAAAAATTTGGTTTTAGTGAAAAATTCAAAATCGTCAGTGAAAAAATAAAATTGGTTACAGACGATCCAAAAGATTAAGAGACTGAAATGTATGAGTGCCAGTGAAATAAAACATACAAAAACTTAATGTGTGAAGAGTTCATTCAGTCTCTTAATCTTTTGGATCGTCTATATGAATTTTAATTGTTTCTCTGCTAGGGTTTTGGGAAAGTAATTTCTTTCGGTGTCCATTTTCAATTTTTCGCACACCTTAATTTGTGTTACGAAATATCGTTGCAAAATTTCTTATCTAAAACTTAAATGAAGTTAATGGATTTAAAATAGATCATAAACTATTAAAATAAAAAAAAAGTAAGAATCTACACTGTTATGTATTGCCGCTGGTATATTATTAATTGGAGTATTGTCAATAAATATACATCCACGCAAAAATTAAATTGTTTGTCTCATACCATGTATTGTAAAAAAAATAATATATTTTTAAAATCATATATTAGAAGGTCAATAGCCTTTTAGTTACTATTTGCACGAAATATAATTTATATCAATTATCATAAGACGCCCAACGGTCCAAATATAAAATTCATTGCACATAAAGAAAAAAAAAGAATAGAATGTTATTGTTTATTATTTACTATTTACTATTATAACTATTAACTAATACTTTTCTATTAAAAATAAACTATACTCAAAAACATGAAATTCCTTGTCCTTGTGCCTTATGTGGTGACGCCGACATCGCCAACTGTTTATAATATAATTTTCAAGTTGATTGTAGGCATTGTTTTGTTCAACATAAAATAATCATGCGATACTTATTTTTTTTTAGATGACTCATCGAGAATTACATTTCAAATAAAAATTGAGATCATAATCTGTGATGTAAGTCGAAGGTAAATTACAATTTATTATAATACAGCGCTGATGCTAAAAGTGAATAAGATTGAAAGAAATGTATTTTTTTTTTTCTATTTACATGAATTTATGAAAATTAAGAGAGAAATATACTTTTTTCATTGTACCACAAAAATGTTGTGTATAGTATAGATAAATGAAAAGAAAACTCTAACATAAGTAGTTAAAAATAAACACGAATATTTGTAATTTGTAGTTCTCATATAAATTTTCAAATTGAATCGAATCAATAAAATCAGCGAGGTAAGCTTTGAAGACCTCGCCATATTTGGGAAGCAACCTTAAATGTAAATACAATAATTATTCATTTTAACAGCTATTAATATCAAATAATTTCTTTTTATTACTCTTTTCCCATTTAAATGGTTGTTATGTAAAAAATTATAATAGCTTTAATAATAATGCTCAAGTATATTATACAATATACATATATATATATAAAAAAATATAAATAACAAATATGACTAATTGCATTTAGTCATCGATTTGTCTTAATATTATACATATAATTCTAGGAAGACACTAACACTAGTATATAATTATTATAGAAAAAACTTTTGGAGAACATTTTTTTTTAAATATTTGTTGGTCATACGGAATATTTTTTGACCAGTAGTAATGATCCGTTATCCATAGATTCTTGAAATTTCACAGAGTCCTGAAAAGCACACTTGACAGTATCGGTGTTATAAAAAAGAAATAGAAACTATCACCAAACTACATAATTTTACAAATAAATACAATAGAAAATATAAAAAAGAAAAACTAAAATATATGTAGGTATAACATAACGTTTATTTTAATGTTGCCATATGAACTTTTATAATCCTAATTTTCACGAAAACGTGCATGATTAGAAAGCGTGGTATCCATGTCCTTCTACCATGATTAGATGTAGAAAGCTTAAATCAACGATATTTTTTACACAAAGTTTTCATATGAGGGGTCTAATTCCAAAAGCGGCAATCTCCATCATTTTTTTCAAGCAATTATATGCCTTATTGTATTATG
>JAABKK020002426.1:0-23331 GCA_011634745.2 Catotricha subobsoleta
TTGAAAATACACCGTAATATACCACGGACTCATCCATCAAATATATGTATTATTATTAAATCGCCTACAATATTTGCAATGCGAGATATATGAGCGATTATAAATATACAATAACATCGTCTTTAATGTACAAATCTTTCTTTCTATTTAAATGAATATAATATGTGATTAAATATGCTCTTTGCATAACAATAAATTAACCTCAATTTGTGTTTGTCCTCTAACACTTCAGCATCAGCTTGCGCTAAAACTCAACAGTAAACTTTTACCAGTCCGCAATACCTTTCTACAAAAAAAAAAAAAAAATGAAAAATGAAAAATGAAAAATAATAATAACTAAAATAAATTTGCATGAGCATTACCTAAATAATATATCATTCTGGTGGAGTGAAGTGCAATATGCATTAGGGTGGATGGATTTTTTTTTTAAAATGCCAGGTACCATAGTTTTTTGAGTTCCATTTGGTCTCCCGAGTAATTCGTATATATAAATGATTTTGAAAATAAATTATATTTCGATGTGCTTGAAGCTCTTCAACTTGTACAAATATTTGTATTGTCAGACAGTTAGATTAAATCAAAACCTTTCAAATAATATATTGGTCATATTTATCAGATGTTGAAAATTTGAACTTCGCAGTAAACTATGAATAACTAATATATTATTTGAAAGGCAACTCAAAAAATGATGGTACCGACATTTAAAACAAAAAAAAATCGATCCACTCTAATGTGCATCTAGTATATATAAATACCTAACAACTAACAAGCCAACAGTTAAATATAAAACCAACAATAGGATTATAAAAAAAGAAAAAAATTGGAGAGAATTACGAAATGCTATCAAGAGATAGTTTCTGTTGGTATACCAAAAAATAAAGCATAAAGTTTATGTTCCTTAATACCTTAAATGTACTATCAACATCAGCACCAACAACAACAACAATACAATATCAAAAATCACATTTACCGTATTTATTATTTAATAATTTCATTCTTTGTGCAGACTATACCATTCTTTTTATTATTTTCTTACTTTTGTTGTTTATATGCTGTTTGTGTTGTCTATTAATTATATAAATATTGAGTAAATAAGCCGCGGATATATAGTTTGTTTTTGATATAAAAGGTAGAGAGAATTTTGTTGCATTAAATTCTAGCTAGATAGATATTACCAACATAAAGATATAATATAATAGATAGATTTAAGAAAAATTATTCGTAATGTAACCACTATCTAAAATGAAATTGTATATCACGGATAAATATATAAAAATTATTCTGTACACACTACACAGTAGTCACCAGAGTATGAAGACAATTTTCAGTATTCCAATGAATAAAATAAATTTTTGTATATCATTAATTTAAAAAAAATTGTATCATACATATTAAACGACTTTAGTACAGTTATATTACTATATGTCGTGCCGGTAGACACGGATAGATACACATATTTAATAATGTACGTACACTTGTCTTACAAGTTATATTCAGAAATTGATGCGAAGAAATACCTTTGATATTCATTTTAAACATTAAGGTTTTCTACACCTGTACAACGATAGAGCATTGACTTTTTACACACAAAATATCGCTTCTTTAACACAAGTATGGTATTATTATTGTTCTTGTAATCTTGTGGTTATTTTTTACTTTGAACTTGATGGTATGCAATATTATTCTTTCTTTTGTGGTTAATAGCACTGGGTTTACAATGAACAAAACTCTGCATTTGTGATTACATTTTTATTATTGTTTATTGTAAGTGAATGCATGTCTACTAGATGATAAAAAAAATATACAAAAAAAAAAAATCTGATTGTCAAACGATATATTCTTTGAAATTAGATTGTATTCTCCCTTTTTACGTTAAATATTCTGCAGTTTGCAGTTTTTAAATATTTAACAAAAATAGCTTCATGTCTTTTTGCCCGCATGCAAGTTTAACGACATACAAATTTACCAACAACCAAATTTTGTAGAAACGGTGATTTTTTTAAAATCAATATGTAATAATTAGGTATAGGGCTTTCACAAACAATATGTGTATTTCTTTGAAAATTTAATCCTAAGGACGTTCTCGAAATTTTTACCTCACATCATGGTATTGTACTCTCTTGTCACGATATAAACAACAACATACAAGAATATCGTTAACGACACTTCGTTCTAAATTTCAATATTAAATCAAACTCTAATCTAAATAATAAATTGAAACTATAGTCAAAATCATATTAACACATTTTACATTTGATCAAAAGCTTTCATTGTAAATTCCCATTTAAATATATGGTTAGTTAAACTTTAAAACGCTTTAAAAAAAAAATAAAAAAAATACTAACTCTTTCTTCAATACTTACTTGTCGGTTATATATTTATTTCAGATCGTCTTTAATAGTGTTTACTGCCAGTCGCGTTGAGCTCTTGTGGATTGTGTCTCATATTGTTTACAAGACAAGTATAATTCTATACAAGAAAAAAAATTCTTGTACATAAGATTTCACGGTACTGTGCATACTCATAATAATAATTACACACAAATAACATTTCTTTTAAGTTTTTTAAAAAAAAAAAAAAAAATATATATAAATTTTTAAAGTGTCATAAACTTATATACCCGAAGCACACAAAAAAATAAAAAAAAAAATAATAAAAAATAAAATTATGTTCTTAAAACATTTCCCTTTTGGTATGTAGTGTTTTCTATATGAGTGCGGTAAAAATACATTCATATAGAGAAAAAAAAAAGGAAATTTCTTACATAGATTTTGTGTGCGTTGTAATAGTAATATAATACTTATATGTACTTAGTTATAGTAGACATAATAACAGCGATGAAAGTTCCGATTTCTTTAGAAATAATTTTATGTGAAGTGAATGGTTGAGAATGTTCTGAATGCATTCTAAAAAGAAATTTTAAATAAAATTGAAAAAAAAAATCTGAATAATTGTGGAATACATACATTTTTTTCATTCATATAAATAAAGTGCATTTACCGAAAACTTAAAGGACATTAATTTTCATATAAGGAAAAAGAAAAACGAATTAAATCAACCCGAAAACTATGAAAAACTTTATATTTTTTTCCTCTTATACAAAATTAAATTATATATTTATATCTTAATAAATAATCGAAAAAAAAAAGAAAATTAATCAAAGTTATTTTTAAGAAGCTTTCCATTTTCAAAGAAATAACTTGTTCTTTTTTTTCTTTTCGTTAAAGAAAAACTTTGCTATAAAAATAAATTCGTTCACTTCAATGCTTTAAATTCCATACAATAATAAATATATAAATAAAAAGTAAATTGATGTCTGCACCAAGCTGCAATTGACTTAATTCTACTTAAATGGATTTATCCATTTTTATTCGTATTCTTTAAGACAACATTCAGCATCAGCAATTGCAATGTTTATAATTTGACTTAAAATACAAATAGGATAAAAAAGAAAACAAATGAAAAGCTAATTTCATTTCTTTAATATTATGATTTAAAGTCTGCAACAGTGAGAGTATAATAACGATGCCGACGATAGAATGGAAAGAGAATTAAAGACAATAAACTGACTTTTAGAAATTCCATTCCAACGACAATGAGAGCTGCTTCTTTTTTCTCTATTATTTTTTTTTTTTTTTTTCATTTTGAAAGAAAAATTTACTACTTCCATAATAACCAATTTCAGTCTACAGTTGATAACAAGTTAAAAAAAAAAAAGAGAGAAAGAAAAATAGATGAAAAAAATATGCAATTTCCTATATCTCGTTTTCCATAAGTCGAGATATAAGTAACAAAGTGTTAGGTTGTATTTATACAACGTGAAAGAATTTCGCATTAAGTTTATAAGATGAGATTGCTGATTGAGATATGCTAGAGGAGGGTATATAAACGAAGAATAGAATAAGAGCATAGAATAAAAATAAATAAATAAAAAAAAAAAAAAAATAAAAAAAAAACTCATCCATATTCAACACTCAGATTTAATGTAAATTGTTTGTTGATTTTTATCGTTTCCGACATTAAAGACATTAGTGGTAAACGTTTTATGTCACATCAGGTTATTTATGATCAATGACTTGACAAAAATATTTCTTTTATTTTTCACTGAAATTAATCTGTCTTCATCTTTATCTTAATATTCTAAGTCACTTGGCACGTGAACAACAGCCAAACTAATCTACATGTGACCATTATATCAATAAATCAAATCAGAGTGGCGCACCAACCAAAATGCTTCCCGAAAATATATGTTTATAATGTGGATTAATTAATTCTAAACACCCTGAAATGGTTTATTGTTGTTTCGATTTTCATTAAACTATATATGACTCAATATATTTTTTTTTTTTTTTAGTAAATGTTTCTTCATATATGATGCGATTTTATATGAGCAAATTATAATTATCGTTAGTGATTTGAGCATTAGAGGCATTTAATGCGAATATATAAGATTATGTAATGTAATTAATGAAGGCAATTTAGGATTTTATATGTGCCATGATTTACGTGATAGTAAAAAAGAAAATCGTTAATTTCTTCCATCAAAGAAAAAAAAAAACTTATAATTAAAAGGTAGTTTTTACAATTAATTAGGATGAATGTTTGTCAATTTATTGATTCGACAATTTTTAAATAATTCACATCAGATCAAAATGTTTCATACTAAATTAATAAATTGAAAAATTCACGAATATAATAAATATGTAATATTTAACGATAAACTCATATATTAATGATTCGACAATGAAAATGTTCGAAATGCTTCAATGCTCTTATTATAATTGACAAGCGAGCATTTTCTGTTTTATAATAATAAAATCTTAATTTGCACGTAATCAATGTCAAGTTTCAATAAACAATGTACACTGTACTATACGCCTCATTGAAATTTCCTTCTCTATTGTAGTCAGGCGTAGGTGTTGTTTTCTATATTCATAATAAAGCAATGTCTTTTCTTTTATTTGTTTGTTTGTTTGATTTTTTTTTTTTTTTTTTGTAAATTATGTTTTTGTTTAGACCAGCATCTTTTTTTTTGTAGAAATGAAAAAGAGAAGAAACATATTTTTGAAATGATTTACTAGCTCGTACTCACTGTGACCAGTGATCATTCAATATTACGTGGGTAGAAAATAAAAAAAACTTAAATGACGAACTGGTCAACCTATAAACCTAATTTAATTTCTATATTTTCAGTCACAGATTCTATCCTACGTTAAATAATTATTATTCATTCTTCAGCAGTAATAATATTGGTGATTATTTGACTTAAAAAATAAAAAAAAAATAATAATAATAATATAATATAATAATAGGCATTATTTCAAGTTGTTATTTTCATTTAAAAATAAGATAAAAGAAATAAATCTAAAAATTACGTTGTTTACAAACATTTTATATAATAAATAATTATATTATGTGAACGCGCGATTTTAAATTTAAAAACAATTAAGGTCCACGACTTTGGGAGTCGTTAAACCTACATAGAAAATAATTACGCTATATGTCGGTGATGATGGTTATCATTTTAATTTTTTACGTTTTTCAGATTCTAACTGTTTTATGTTGTGTGATGAGGTGCATGCAAAAGAAGAGTCATGTTGAATTTAACAGTTTTACCCAAAAAAAAAAAATATGTTTTTATTTTGTTGACTGATAAAATTAAAAAGAAACATAGGTATTCTGCTATAAAAGAAAATAATCATTTTTTTTTAATGATATTTGCTGGCATTTTTTAATTGTTTTAGATATGATGCAAAGAATGATACTGCAAAATGGAATAAACAAAAAAAAAAGAAAAGAATAATAAATAAACAACAGCAGCAGCAACATAAAAATTATTATAACATAATAATTTATTTGGCATATTTTTTTAAGTTATTGGGTTGAATAAGCAGCACAAAGCAACTGAATCCAATTTCATTTTTCCAGTTGAGCAAAACATTTATTAATTTAGTTTCAATTGCATACCATCCTATCAGTTTTAAGTGAGATGAGGTGAGGTGATCATTGGTGCATAAGACATTCTTTTAAACATTTCTATTAATAAATGTAGAAATGTCAATATCATTTAAATTTTAATTCAATAGAAATGGATTTCAATTCAGGATACCTGATAGAAATTGTACCATAATCAAGGGCTAACGAATACCTTGTACTGTACAGGTATTCAAAGTCGGACAATATACGAATCTGAATAAATAGCACCATTTTGATTTTATTTAATAATTGAAGCGAAAAGTCTGCTTGAAAATTTTTAACATTCACTTATTTATTTATCGAAGATAGCAAAACTCTAAATTAGTTAAATATGAGTAAAAAAAAAAAAAATAATCGCGTTTTTAAAATAAAATAAGAATTAAAATATTAGAGCATTTTCTTTAAAAGTCTGTTGTCACAATTACGATATAACACAAATTTTTGTTTTTAAAGCGATTTCTCAACTTAACTGTCTACTTACTGGTTATTAATTTCATTAAAATGGTACCCTCATTTGAACGCCAGGTTATATATATAATATATATATATGTAAGTCGCACGACATGTTCAATTTTATATTATCGCAATTTTATTTGCAATCATTTCTTCAAGGTATCTTTTACCTCAACGGATTTGTATTATAATTACATTTATTTTTTTATTATTATTTTTTTTTTAAATCATCTTCGATCAAATACATCGTTATGGTTATAATTTCATCATCTTTGGGTTATATATAAATAGAATACAAAGTTTATTGAGTTATTTTTTTTTTGTAAAGCAACGTCAATTTAGTTTGGATTAGTTTTATAGTAATTATGAACTACATTATTTGTACCAATGAACTTATCGTGGAATTCATTTGGTATATAATACATAGGACATTGCATGCAGCTCAAAATCTTTTAACATATTGAATTATTTTGCCATAAAAAGAAAGAAGTAGAAATGTTTAACATAAAGAAAAGGAATCCTCCCTAGCATTTGTACTAAAATTTAAAATTTTAATTTTTTTCGATTCAACAAAAGAATAAAGAATGTTCTTTAGTCTTCTTCTGGGTGTCCTTAAAATATATTCAAGCATTTATCACTCTCACAATTTATTTCTATATACGCGATATATATATTTTATTTATTATTTTCCCTATGTAAACCTTTCCCTATTTTTCCCATATTGTCACATTATATATGATCTTTTTATATGCAAATATAAATTACTTATGCATGTGGTAATGTGATAAGCTCTGCTCCACTCCACTTTGAGTCTCCAAGTACTAGAAAAAAAAAATAATAATAATTTTACTTTTATGCAAATAATATTTTTGGGAAAATAATAATAGAAAAAAAAAATATATATAATAAACGAATTGTTCTAAAAATGGTCGGTGTATTTGTTTCAACAGAAAAACAATTTCATTTTTTTTTTCATTCATTCTTCTTTTATTCTTTTATTCTTTTATTGTTATTTAAATTTTCACCAACTTTAACCGTACATTTCAAATATATATAAATATATATTATAACTAATTCATAATAATAATAATAACATTATCATCGGATTGCATGCGTTCTACGTTCTATAAAACCATACAAAAATAAGTAATTTTTTATTATTATCATATCAGCAAGACCATCGTAAGCAACCAAAAAGAAAAAGAAAGAAAGAAAGAAAGAAAGAAAAAAAAAATATATTGGCAAATGTATACTTATAAATAAGTAAAGCTGCTCAAAATAAGAAAGAAATTAAGTTTAATATTGTAGTTATATTATATTTGTGTACATGCACTTGACGAGAACACAAGTATGACAGGTTTTTTTTAAACATATAGATATATTATTTATTTATTTTTTGTGAATTTATAGAAAACGATGGACGCGCTTAAAATAAACCAGAACAATGTTAAAATTTATAAAATTTTGTTGTAAAACGTTATACGTCTTCAATACCTCTTGATATTAATACTTAACAGCAATAATAATACGAAAGTGTTTTTACGGAATAACAAGAATATCCAAGAACTCGTTGGTAATAATAATAATAATACCAGACAGATGACAGAAAAAGTATATTTTTAATTATAATTAATATTTTATATATTTTTTTTTTTGAATTCAGTGCGCGTGCTAAAATATTATGAGTTGTGAGTGATTTAATACTTTATTTTCTAAAAAAAAAAGAAATAATAAGAATATAAGTAATAAAAGCTTTTCTTACCTTTCGTTTTATTACCAAAAGAGTAAAGGAATTTTATTCATTATTTTAAATAATAAAATTGATAATTAGTCGCATTGAGCAGATACAAAAATGGATACCGTTTATGGAACTAAGAAATATTTTCAAAGCTTAGGTGCATCTGAAAGCGATTATTATAACAGAAGTTCAACAAATCGAGCTGTGGTAAGCATTTTTTATTTCTTTCTTTATAATTTTTTTTTTTTTGGTTAACAATTGTTTTAAAATCATTCAAGTTGAAATAGTTTTTTTTGTATTTATTTAATTAAATTCAAGGTTGATTTGATGAGGAAAATGTTAATTTTTATTTTTTATTTGAAACAACGAACCAGTATTGATTTTTTAAAAATAATTGCGAATTGGTTTTCCTTATATTTTTTTTTTTGTGAAATTAATCCTAATAAAAGCACGGCAAAAAGTTTGTTATTTGTTTTCAACTACCTAAAGAAACTATATTAATAAAGCTAATATAACTACGTTTATTCAAATAATTGAAATTATCTGAACTGATATTTACTACAAAAAATTAATAAATAAATTGCAGACTACAAAAATTGGAGAGGAAAGAGTTACTGTGGGTACAACTACGTTTCATATCTCAATTGTTAACCGAAAGTAAATAGAACTTACTTCTTCTGTCATATTTATGAAGAAATTGTTTGAAAAAATGATTAGCTTAAGAGACAAATACACTAATTTCCATTTCATCGAAAATTATATGTTATTCGATACCAGACGATGTTTTAAATCATGATTTATCTTTGATGAAAATTACTGCTCAATTCAGAAATGGGTTAGACTGTTTTAACATTCTTTATTTTCTTGTAAGATTTCTCAATTTGACCAAAATTGATCAAAAGTTTTTATCTCTAAACTTAGTCGATGTAGTCGGCATTTTATTCTAGAACTTTTGATATACTTTAAAAAGCCAAAAAGTATTTACTGTAACCAAACAGCACTGAACATTTTAAGTTCTTATTTTACGTAGGCTGATATAGATGAAAGAATTCTCAGAATTAAAATTTTGATCAAATGAAATAAGTAAATTCTTTTCAAATAAAATATATTTATTAAATATTATGAATTATGATTAAAGTATACGCAAATGTAACGTATTACCAATTCATTCGATTGAATAACTCAACGGAAATTCTATTTATAGAAAAATATATATCATATTTTTTGATAAAACATTGTTTATAATTCAACATTTACCTTTACCAACAATCTTTTTTTTTACATGAGATTTAGGTATTCATTCGGTATTGCCCTAGAAACAGTTTTCTCCATATGTAATGTATATTAAAATGCTAATCTATAATTAGATTACTAATAAAAAAAATTATAAAACAGGATAAAAAAAAAACTGGTAAATGAAAAAGTCATGAACAGAATCAAAATTTATATTATTTTGATATCAGATTATGATGGAAAAATACAATTTTTTTTCATTTCTAATTCGAGCCTATAATAAAGTATATACCTTTTTTTTGTCACTAAATCTACTTACCTATAGATTGTTAAAGCAATGCTTGTGCTTTATATATCACATATGCTTCATGTCTTGACCATATATATAATATTCGTCTATGTTAATAATTGCTTATAAATTATTACAACAATGTTGTTTTCGTGGTATTATAATAATTATTATATGATTCTTTGTTGGTTGGGGTGTTTATGGCTTTGAAAATTGGTTGTTGCATGTCGAAAAAGTTATTGCACTTATAATTTGTTTCAAAAAGCCCAACCATCACACTTGCACATACATTAGAAGTTAGTAACTATCCCCAATAAGAAAAATTGGATTCCAAAGAATACTTAAAATTGAATTCCGTTTTGATTCAAAAATAAGAATTCCATCGGTACTCAAAAAATGTAATGTGATTGGAATGACTTTGAAAAGCATTCTAAAACCAAATCCATTGGCATTCCTTTTTGTGAATTCCAATTATGTATAAGCTTTTTGGAATGCTTAGTTTAAAAACCAATCCAAAAGCATTCCAGTGGCATTTTTTTTTATTAGAATTAGATTTTTTTTTTTTAGAACAATTGTCGCTTCAAGGTTCCAAAAACATTTCGTTGGTATCCCTTTTGTGGTTTCCAATTATATGTTTTTTTTTTGCATCCAAATGTAATGTCATTATCAGAATTATGTTAATATGCTAGAAATGAAAAAAGAATCAAGATTGACGCATTCCAAATAAATACTTTTGTTGACATTCCAGTTGAATAGCCTGAGAATGCGCAAATGTATTCTGCCGGCATTCCAAAAGCAGTGCTCGAGTATCTGTATTAAATATTCAAAGGAATACCAATGGAATGAGTAATGTTTATTGGGACCTATATATCATGAAAAAGGAAGAAAAACAAAATAATAAGAAAAAAACAACAAAAACATAACTAAATGTGGCACTCAAATTTCAGATAATAAAGTTAGACACGTTAGCTTGAAAATGGATTTATTTATATGTTAGGTACTCGGTTGCTGGTGCTATTGTATTTTATGTATAATTTTTCGATTGAAATCTATATATAAAAAAAAAAGTTCTTGTATTATGTGTTTATTTGTTATAAAAGCCTTTCTATATAACAAAGTAATATTATATAATGAATGAGAGTCGGTGTCGTGCTATTATATATTTATTTGGTGTTAATTTAAAGTTGGAATAATTGAAAATGAAATGGATAGTTAAGTATACACAAGTAGCTTACACAACTATTCAAATAAAAATATTCGTGCATTGCATGCGATGATGATTTGTGCATACAATAACATTGAACAAGAAAAGAAATTAAAAGAAAAAAAAAATCAAATACTTTTTATATACACAAACAAACCAAGAAGTAGATCAGTAGATAATCTAGTAATTGAGCTCTTACACAATGCTTTTTTTGCTAACAATTTATATTAATTGTAAATAACAAATCATATATAATTCATAATCATCGTTGTTAATTGGATTTTTGAGGTATTTTCATCATTTTTTTTTTTTTATTTTTTTTTTCATTTATTTGATTTTCTAAATAAAATTCTTCCCGTTGATCTTTTTAATTCTACCAGGTCAATCTGTACACGTTTATTACAATATTGTAAAGTTGATTCAACGTATATTTAAAAAATCGGTTCTAGTCTTTTGGTTTTTGTTTAATTTCTTTAGAACATACTTAAGATTATTATTCGAAATGTAACAGTTATTGTATTAAACCACATTCATTTTACATAACAAAAAAAAAAAAATAGGAAAAACGATTTATGGATGCATGACATGAGGTGTTAACTTTTACATAATTTAAATATATATATGCATTTGAGTAAATTTCGAGCCACCAAAAATTTCACGGTTTTATTTTGAACAATTCATGAACATTTTTCTATAAACTTTTGAGTTGCAAGTATTTCACTCATTGGAATTTGTTTAGCGATTTTTCTAACTTCACGATATTAGAATATAATTGATCGCATCGCATATGTGTGAGACTATAAAATTGCATAAAATAAATAAATCAGTAGTGCTATCTAGCTAGAGCTACAAATGTACAAATAAATACCATATGACCTTCCTGAATTAATTTTATCTTCGATGAGAAATGTTTGTGCCATTTATAAATTTTCAATAAAAAATAATGTTTTTTTTACCAATAGCGCCAAATGCTTGTGAATATATTTTTGGTGTACAAACATAATATTGATGCCATTTCGAATTTCAGTTTTATTTTTAAATGAAAAGTTGCACCTTTTGACATTTTATAAATAGATATTTGATTTAATTCATACATTTTTCTAAAATAATAAAACTGAAAAGAATCAAAAGATGAATAAAAATCTTAACGGTTTTTCTTTCTTTTACTTTTACGGTGGATCTAAAGTCTAAAATAAAATTCATTTATTTTACTTCTACAAATTTATTCAAAATGAATAGGAATTGTTCGTATACAAAAAAAAAATAAAAATAAAAATAAATAAATAAAAAAATTATATCATTTTTCTTGCGACACATAAATTAGAACATTCTTTTTTCTCTATTATTTTTCATTGGCAGTTCATTCTAATTTTATTATTTATAAATGAAATTTTAAAGCGCAATGAACTCTATTACGTTTTTATTTTGTTACATAATAGTAACTACAATGTTTTTATGTTAGTTTTGATTTTGAAAAGAATTCTGTAGATCTAGAATTTAACTTGATTGCGCCAAAGCAACAAAAAAAAAAAATATTGTGACGAAAATCTTATTTATTTACACATTGTTATTTATAAATAATAATGTATTTAAAAAGAAAAGAAAATAAAATAATAATAATAATAATAAAAAAAAAAGACCGAATAGAAAAATGATGAGTCATTGCCATTTTGGTTCAATAATCTTTATTGTATGCTATGCCTGCGTTATATACGCACGAATAGTGATTTAATATCCAACGATCTATAGGCAACATAGGACGCATGCATTGTAAGTTAACAGGTAGAAGGTACAAAGTACCTAACTATTCATTATAAATTATATGATGCTACCTTCATTGAAAACATTTCCACTACATAAATATAGATGAATTAAATTCGTCTTTCTTCTTTTTTTTTTTTTTAAATACTAACCTTACTGCTGCTATTATGGCCGATGCGGTGGATTGGTAACCATATATGTTTTCGAATTTACTTCAATATTAATTTATTTAATTTTATGTGTTTGGAACCTGTTTGCTTTTCCATGCTATTGCGGATACCCAGCACATACACATAATTAACTCTTCACATTCAATTTAGATACATAATATTCTGCCCTTTGATGTTGATTGAGTTATACTATCTATTTCAATGAAAAGAACATAATTTAACCAAAGATCGATAGCGATGAAACAGAAATACTTACTGTATTTTAAATTTAAGTGTTATCTTATAAAAATGATGAAATAAATGTGTTTACAATTTCTAACCAATTTTGAAATCACAAATGAAATCTTAATAATCGAAATATTATAAAAGATTACAAGCGGTAAAGATTTAATTTTGAATCAAAATATAAATAAGAAAAAATAAATAAATATTAAATCATCTCATAAGCAAAGGCAACAATAAAATACAATTATAGCCGATGAAGCAAAATATCACAATACTTAATACTTTGATGTATCCAGATCCACAAAGAATCTGAAAAGAAATTATTATTAATGCAATAAAAAAAAAAAAATTGAAGTTCAAAATAATTGTTTTCATTCAACATTTATGTTGACCTTCAAATCAAGTAAAACAAAAATGATTTCAGAAAATAATTAGTGGGTCAGCGCAAAAAAAAAAAAAAAACAAACCAAAACACAACAACTGTTTCGGTAGCCCATTTTATTTATTTCACTTTTTGTTATGAATTTATGAATTGTGAAATATGGCACAAGTGTTAAGAAATGTTTATTTTTTTTCTGCCAAGAAACGCATTTATATCTTGTGCTTGTCGATATTGCTTACTTTTGCCATTTCAATATATTTAAACATTTTCATTAATCTGTTATTATTTTCTATGTAATTATTTTTATAAAATTTATTAAATTATTAAAAATTCATTTTGTATGTCTTTTAATTTTAGTTGCACTTATTTCTACAACATATCGTCGTGTTATTATGACATGGTTCTAACTTCGGTTTTTTTTAATATATAAATTAGAACCTTGCCATATTAAAATCAGGACGATATTCGGATTGTGATGTTATGATGTTTGATGGCAATTTCCATGAATATTTCTGTCAATAATTCATCGAAAAATCATCTGAGTCAAATTTCGATTAAATATTTAAGGAACAATTAACTTCAATAACATTATGTCAACTGATTTGTTGAATGAATCCAAATAAATTATTAATTAACAAATATTCGTTATCGCAATTTATCAGCTTGGTTAAATAATTACTTTTGAAAATTTCTGTGCCTTTAATTATCGATTAAGAAGAAAATAGTCACCGCATCAAGTACACAACTTAAACAAATTATTACTAATAATACGTAGAATAGCTAAAGCGTTCAATAAAATTAAATCGAATTCGCTTTGAATGCTGTTAGTTTATTATTATTTAAAAACAAATTTATGATTTTTTTACTCTAAATGAAAGCATTTGAAGCTGTTATTTAAGTATGACATTAGTAGTAATTCGAATATATTTGGCGCCTCTTCAAATAAAATAGAACTAATGATTTTAATACATATTGTTGTTAGTAAGTATATAAAAAGTTCATCAGCACTTTCATTATATTTCAAATATTTTTTTATCAACAATCATTTTTTGACTAAGCATATATCGTTCTAATTAATTTATCAGAAATTATGAATAAATCAGTTATGCGAATTAACTACTCTTTTTTTTTAATGAAATTCAGGAGCCTGCCAGTGCACCACTATTCGTTTTCGAGAAATATATTGTTCATTTCATATACGTAATTATTGGTCATCATTTTCTCTTGCACATAAAAAAAAAATTACCAAACGGTAAAAATAGAAAAATATCTTCTAAAGACTTCCGATAATAATTTTTGGTTTACATTTTTTTTTATTATTATTATTTTGAGAATAAATCGCATGCTCTATATTTATTTTCTTTATAAAAAAAAAAAAAGAAAAAAATGTTTAAAAACGACAAAACATTTATGAGAGGTTAGTTAGGTAAATACAATAAAAACTAATCAATAGTTCCTGTCGCCAGATGAAAATAACGTAAACATAATTTGTCTGTAAATTTTATTAGGTTGAGAACATAAAACAAAAAACTAGAAAACAATTAGAAAGGTAATCGTTTGTTTTCAAAAGTACATTGAAATGTTAAAATGTATAGCTAAGATTAGTTATCTGTTTTTTTCATTATTTCCATAATTAGTACGGTTGCATTTCAATTACGAAATGGAGATGTCCTGGTTTTTAACTAAAACTACGAATTGCGATATTGCTTGGTACTCATATTAAATCGCTGAGAAAATGCATTAACACACTACTTATATATGCGTCAAAATGCAGACGTGTTAAAATTTTTACAAAATCAAAACTACATATTTTTTTTTTTAATTCAATTCTATGCAATATTTAATATAAAATTGACAAATACAAAAATATATATATATTTATATATATATAAAATATATAGATATATAAATAAGTATTTGCTCTAAATAAAATTTGACAGAACCTCAGAAAGTCTACGAAAAATGTAGAATAAACCATATTTCTGCCTTATTTAGAAATTTCATTTTTTTTTTAATAATAAGTCAACGTTAGATGAATTGATTGAGAACACGATAAATTTAGCGCAAAATGTTTCCATTTTATTACAACTGAAATATGTTCAATAATAAAACTATTTCTATAAGCGATTAGATAATACAAAATGCTCTTTGAAGATATAACTGGTGAAAATTCAAATACAAATATATGTACGTTAAGTCGACTAGCATATTTTCAATATGGTCATGCTATCAACATTATTCGACAAAACATAAAATTGTAAGTAGGTAAATTGTAAAAACTATTAATTTATAACGATAAGCCAATATGTTACTGCGATGATGCCCATTATTTGAAACGGTATATCGAGTGGTATTATAATTTATAAAGGTATTGAAACTATCTTATACCGCATTAACAATATCATAATTCAAGTTGAAATGTTAACTTTTTAAGCCATACACACACACAGACAAACATACACAACTAATACACATAAATGTAAATAAATTGATGTTTTCCACTTACTTACTTACGTTACATACGTAAATTGTTACATGTTGGTAACATAAAAATTATTCGAAAAATCAGTGCGCCAATTTCCAATTCATTGCGTGCAAAATCAATTTAATATTTGATTATTAGCTTGTGTAGCATATTTTAAAAATGGAATTTATGGATGGTTTGTGTGAGAAGAGGTAACTGGTGCATATTTGAATTACTTGATGTTAGATCAACAACAACACATCGTATTTCTATATATCATAAATATTTTGTTAGAAAATTAAATTTATGACTTAGCGCCGCAATATTCTGGTTATTATTATTATTATAATTTTTTTTTTTAATAATAAAGTAGGCAATGGAACCAATCTATTTGTTGCCATTATGATTATTATATTAATATTTACATAATATTGAAATATGAATATGGAAATAAATGTATTAAAAAATGTGATGAATAAAATATTTTATCTATCAAAGGTTAATACTTGCTACTTCTATCATATTATTATTATTGTTATTATTATTATTATTATTATTAAATATTATTATTGGACCGTAAAGTAAAATCCTAAAAAAAATTTGAATCACATAATAAAATGCGAAACATATGGTTTTGTTTTGTTTTGTTTTGCTTTTTTTTCTTTCTAGAAATTGGTCGTTATAAATTTTATTGAGAATATTGACAATTTGTTTCGCAATAGACAATTTGAAGGCTTATAATAATAAATTTACAAAATTTATTTTAGAATATATCGCACGCAAAACAATAAAACTGGTGTTAATACCGCAAGCCGAGTGTCGACAAACAAAATATATATATATATATATGTCAATATGTGTGTATAATGAAATTGTTTTTCAATAATATATTAGCTTATATTTTATCATTTGATATTTCGTTGAATTCAATAAATTGTTGTTGTACTTGATTTTCTTGTTATATTTATGTCGCGGATACAAAATCAAAAGTTAATTAATTATTATTATCGATTTTGTTTTCATACGTTCAATTATTGACAGTGACGAATTATCCTTTGTGCACAGTGTGCAATTGCCAGGGGCCCCCGCGTGTATTTTTTTTTTGTTGATCGCATAATCTCAAATTCTTTTGAGGGTAGATCTTCTTTTTTATTGCTTTCACATTTTTTTTTTGCTAGGAGCCCCTACTGTTGATCCGTCACTGAAAGGCACACAAATGTTTTATAATCAGTTTTGGACTGGCCTGCGCTGTAGTAAAATCTGTTTATTTATGTTCATCCTGAACTGAACATTATAATTTGTGATTGTTAACATTCAATCAATTGATGCATATTATTGAATTAACCGCAACTGAAATTTTGTGTTGTAGAATTAATGAAAAATGATGTTAATGGTAATGGAATAAATTTATGATTTTAAACTATCAAACAAAAGGGAAGCGGGTTGATAAACATATAATGCTTTGTTAATTAGAATTAGCAGAAGGTATAAAGTAGTCGGAAATGTCGGAAAAGATGGAAAAGCATATTTTCATAAAAGTAAAAATTAAACATTTTTGGAAAATGTTATTTTTGATGGTTCACTTAGAAGGATTAATATTCTGTAATAGTTTTGTATCAATTAAAAAGACATTGCGGACACATTAGATTATACATATGTATAACATTAACAATACAAGTTTTATTCGACAACAATTTTTAATTGAAATAACCATTAAATCATTTGGTATTTAATTTCATTATTAAAAATCGTATTTTACTGCAGTCATGAAGAATCAACCAAAACCCCATACATTTTTAATGTCGCGGTACAAACCGCATTTAACGAGTGGTCAATTTAAAAAAAAAAAAAACAAAACATTACAAATATATTCCCTTCTAAGCGCAATAATTTTATGTTTAAAAAATCACTCAGTGGATATAGAAAAAAAAATACAAATCTAACACTGGATACTGTTTTAAAATAGACATTAAATTATAAGCTAGACTGCTCTAGAATCTAAATCCAAAATCCGCAAATCATTTCTTTTATTACTTATTTTTATATATGAATATAGAACTTCAGTATAATGTGTGTGAACTGAGTGTGTATATAAGATATAAAGGGACAATAGGATAGATTTACATTATAGATAATCGTAGAAAGCTCTATAAAAGTTCAGCTATTATATAATTTATAGTTATTACCGAATTCAAAACGAAATGGTTTTAATAGTCATATATTATGTGGTTGTTTTTTTTTTTTTTTATTTGTGTACATAAATAAATTTTTCAAGATCAATGATCTCAATCTTGACGTGAACAATAGACTCATAAAAATGTATATGAAATTATAAAATAAGCAAATAGATCACGGCGCAGAAAAATAAATAAATAAATCAGTATCTTTAAATGAAATGACCATTCATAAAACGCATTTTTATTGTTCTTTTGTTATTTGTTGTGTACAAAATGATAGTAAAACTTCTCATGTAATTTGTTTTTATTTCATTTTGAACATAATTGTAATTTCTTTTTCATTTTTTTCTGCTTTTTTGCTTGGACACAACCAACACATCATAATTGGTACAAACATGAACAGCAAGACGAAAAAGTAAAACGACTTTTGGTGACCGAAATATAAATGGTTTACTTAGTCGTCATTGAGTACATGTAATAAACAAAAACAAAAATAAAATTTTATTTTGAATTTAACCCATTTCTTACGTTTTTTTTTTTTTTTTTGTTCGATTGTTGCTTTTCGTTTATATCGTTTAATATAATTGAGGGATATAATATATGACTTGCTATTTCATTCACTAATCTTTTAGTTGCACAGCTAACAGTATTTAGAATTGGTAGTAAGTAAAGTAAGTACTTACTTAGACTTACTCAATAAAAATAAATTATATTGTTATTACTTTTAAGCTTCCCATAAATGAGAAAGTACTTCAATAATTTTGCAATTCGTTCTTAATCGCTGTGTATGTCTGTATTTTGTTTTTCTTTTATATATATAGCAATGTTATTTTATTTCGATTTGTATCTACTTCGATTGCGCTCTTGCAAAATAATTAGATAAATTAATTTTATTAATGTTTCAATTTAATTGTATATGATACCTACCGAAACTGACTAGTAAGTGTGTTTGTGTGTTCGTGTTAACGCGTACGTGAGGTTGCAATTATTTCATTCAATCAGTTTCTAGGTTAAATTCACGAAAAAAATAAAAATAAATAATAACAACTATTCGAGTAGACAGTAAAGTAATTTAATATAATTGTTGTAGAATTGTGTTATCAGGGCTGCTCTATTGATCTTTTGTTTGAGCTTACACGCAGTGCACATATAAATTGTACATAATTTTTTTTTTTTTTTTTGAAAATAAATTAAATGTTTTAATAATCGGAAATGCCTACGAAAAAGATGGTTTTATTTTAAATTTAAAAGATATTTTTGTTGAGCGTAATTCTGTTAACTCACACCGATACCATAATTTGTGCAGACGTAAATTTTATATGTTTAAGCTATTATATAGAGGTTAAACTTCGTCTCCATACACGACTCCAATATGTACGGTATATAATTTCTATTATAAGTACACGTAAACACCAAGTTATGGTATGAATAATATTGGATATTGGAAATTGAAAAATAAAAATATTAAAAAGTAAACTGTCATTTACCTAACTATATGTAGAAAAATAAGAATAGAATAACAGATTGTGATTTGTGAATACATTTAAACTTAGTTTGTATAAAGAGGCAACATTCGCGATATTCGTTATGGGGTGATTCTAAAAAAAATTATGAATACTATGAATCGTTCAGTTTCTTGTTATTTAAAAAAAATGCTGTTGAAAATTGATTAATTTGGTTGATACATTATTTATCTTTTGAGATTTGTGAATTTGATATTTTGACTTTGGAACACAAATTATATTGCTTACATTTGCATTTAGCTTTTTTCTTATTACCAAGTTTTTTGATTTAGGTCTATTCTAACTATTCAATGGTTCTATTTTTATAGATAATGTTGTGTTTCATAAGATATACAAAAGATTATTGCCGTATAAATGTTAACTTATTGCTTAACTCATTTGTCAATTAAAAACAAAGACATGAAAATCCGATCGCACACAAGCTAACTTAATCTCTTTCTGCATATTATTGCATCGACACTTTAGTAATGTTTATTAGAGTCAACGACAAATTTTTAATAAATATCAACATTTTAGAGATCTGCATGAAATTGTTGTTGTCCATGTCCATGTCCATGGTGAATTTTTGTCCATGGACGCGAACGTCCGTGGACATGGATACAAAATGCTGATCACTACTATATACCGTTCGATTACTATTAAACTTAGAAAATTTCTGTAAAAATGGAATCATATTAGTCATGGTCAGCCCAATAATCCCAAATAAAAAATATTTGCATTCGCAATAATCCGAAGAATTTCTAAATCGGACCACCCTACTATTCATGCATGGACATTTTTCATTTCATATTATATCTTCCATTTATAATATATTAAATAAATAATAAAACCAATACCATTTGCATGCATTTGACACACATATTTTTGCCTTGATTAATAACCACATACAGAACTACAGTTAAGTAAATTCGTAAAAGAATGAATTACATATTGGTTTCAGATGGTTTCGATTTGAACATTTATTTTTTTTTACCTTTTTTGAATAAAAATGTTGTGTTGAATTGATTACACAATTCAACAATGGTGTTTGATGAACTACAAAAAATTAAAGAAAAAGAATATAAAGAAGCTACCAATGCATTAAAACTATAGAACCCAATATACGCCTAAGTAATTCCAAGAATCAAATTGCTTATGCGTGAATTTGAAAGCAAAATAAGTTGCATAGAAAATCAAATGATTGCGAATATAATCAAATTATCTACGGTTTGAAAAATATTCATCGGATATTGTTATGAAACCATTTTTTGTTTTTATTTTCTTCCATCATTTTGAGTAGATTTTGTTTTTTAAACAAAAATTATATTCAATACGATACGCAACAAACACACACACATAGTTCAATGCTCTCATAACATTTTTTTGTTTTTTTTGTTATTCTTCTGTAACTTTTCAAAGAATACCTACTGAATATATTGATGATGTTTATGCTAATCGTAACACGGAGAGAACGTAATACACAACGCGCGATAAAAAAAAAGAATATATAGAATTTGAAATTTGAATTTGGGCTATGAATGGGTTTGTGTAGTTTATACTATATATTATGTAGATGTAATTTATTTTGCTATCGGTATAGTGTCGAATGTATTCAATAATCATTTTTCGGTTAACATTTTGTTTTGTTGGGAATAGAATATTGTAGTCGATTGAATAATAACCATATCTTTGGTGAATATGTGAACCAAAAGTAATAAATTAGGAATCGCATGAAAGGTAAATCAAAATAATGAACATTGAATATTTATTGCTGAATGGTTATTATGGTTCAGGTTAAGGTCATGAAATGGTTTTGTGATTTGTGGTTACAAAAAAAAAAAAAATAATTGAAGTTTATTGTTATAATGTTACGCCCTTAATTAAAATCACCTTTGACCACATTATTGATTGTATTTCAACGTTGAAATATTTATTTATGGTTTAAATTGGACATAATTTAATGTTAATTTGTTGACAGAATTTGTTATTAGTTGTTTATAGATCTATAGTTTAGATTTAGGTGCCTCAAAAATGCTATATTTCCGCTATTATTTTCTTTCACATAAGCTCCAGCGGTTCGATAATACATGCAATATACAAGTTGAAATATACAAGAGAAAAATGTATGGACAAATTTCAGCCAAGAAATTGTTTAATTCAAAAAATTAGGTATATATATGAAAATTACCCAAATAGCTGGACCCATATTTGTCCCACATTCCCTTGCCGTCACATTCAGTTAACAATATATGTTCAAAATAATGATTCCTTGCTTACAAAGCAATAATATGTAATTAAAAAAAAAATTATTGTATGTACTTTTTTTCATCTCATATTCCCAATTATAAAAAATCATCCTATTTAACAAAATATAAAATGTACCTCTTTTTTACATAACAAAAACGTATTTTATTATTCATAAAACATTTAATTTAATAAGCTAAATATATTTATACGAAATGTTTCGAACCAAATGATTAAACATTAATTAAGTAGCTTATGAATAAAAATCTCTATCGTAATTTAACCGTTATTATTATACATTTTCAATAAACCTCTACAGCAATTTTTTTAACGCATTTATTTAAAACGATACGTGCAGATATTTTAACTCTGTTTTTTTTTTTTTTTGCTGCTATTGTCGAATAACAATTTATAATAATCATTATTAACAATAAGCATAATAGTTTTATATATTTATTGCGATGTAACATTGTGCATGAGAAAAATTTTATTATTCAAAATAAATATTAGAGATAAACGTGTGCGTCTGTCTGTCTGTACGTAATGATGCTCTCTTCTACTCGCTATTCGAATATGTATATATATTTATATACCAATCAATTGAAATTGTACGATATGAATATAAATTTTATGTTTATTATAGAAAAACTATCATCATTGTCATAACATAAAATGGGATATGTATGTATATTGAATATATATTATAATAAAAATAAATTATAATAGATGAAATTATTGTTAGTTATATCGGTACCAGCCACATTAAACATAATGCTCAACATTTACTGCACAATTTTTATTTAATCAGGCTATTAACTTTCTGTTAATAAACTTCAGTAGCAACTAGAAGCATTAAATTATGCAGTTAGTGAAACAAACGTATAAATTCATAACAATATAAAAAAAAAAAATCTAGCGAACCTAAAAATCTAACAGCGAGAAAAATAAAAAAGAATTCATAGTCCGTTACTCATTGACTTTCTTCATTCTAACATAATTACATTTATTATAATTAATTGTGTTTCATCATAATAATAATAAAAAAAAAAAAGAATAAAAAGAAAAAATTACATAACATTTATTACAATATTCTAATTAATTGTGCTTTAAGAACTGCGGCTACATGTGCAAAAATGAAAAGAACAATAGCATCAAAACAGTATTTGAGCGCATAGACTACATTACTTTATATCTAATAATTTATTCATACATAATATGATGAATAAAATGAAACAGAAAATATATTACGCGAATAATTTCTTTCAATTTCATGTACTTATTTAATCGAATAACAAAGAGAATATTTTAATTCGATTTATTTTTTATGGATGAAAAATATTAATTCGTAGAGAAAAAAAAATGGGTAAAAACGGTTATAAAGTAATAATTGCGGCGGAATCTTAATTTGGTATGAAAAAAAAAATATAAAGTATAATTAATGAATGCGTTGACTAATGACTACCGCAAAACTTAATTGTATAAATAAATAATAAAAGCAAAGAATAAAAAAAAA
>JAABKK020002437.1:0-28908 GCA_011634745.2 Catotricha subobsoleta
CAATTTTTTTATTTTGGTGCAATCTGGAATTTTCGAAAAGAAAAATTTCCCCATACAAAAGTCGATCACCCTAATATCTATATATTATATATAATATATATATAAAAGTACTATTTGTTATGGATCATGGCAAACAAATGGGTCATACAATTTTTACCAAAAGAGAAAATATCATCAATGATAATTTCCTACCAATTTTCAAAAGTAAAAAAAAATCTAGAACAACCAAACTTCCCCAAAATGCCTCCATAAAGTCTTTGAACTATACAGTATTGATTGGTGGGCGTTATATCCCCCATACCCCTGAGATTTCAAAAAAAAAGATCAAAATTGGCTAAAATAGTTTATTTTAAGTTTTCCAAAATACGATTTGCATACAGCGCGAGTTTTTTCGCTATCTTGATTTTTCAATTAAAACACAAAGTCAGGTTAAGTATTTATATCGTTTTTTTTTTTTAATCGGCAACAATTTTTTACTTTTTCTTTTTTAGAACCTGTTATTTCAAATGCAAATAAATAAAAATTGATTATGCAAAAATTCTTGATAATGGCACATAAATGATCCTGAGGAACGTAAATGCCGATTTTGTGTGGAATTTTCATTTAAAATGCAATCATTTTTCTCATATAGAAAGAAATTTATTCTGTTTTTGGTGAAAAAATCGAAAAATCTCCACTATACTTCTACACAAAATTGCAAAGCTGTAAACGCCTTCATATGCTACTTTTGACATTCACTTCGCGTGACTATCGAACTTATAATGTCTCGAAACAAATTAAAACTTATATGTATTTTCCGACAATTTAAATAAATTTTATTTTAATTGAAAGAAAATACTTTAAAGTTTAATTTGTTAGAGACGGTACGAATTATGAGTGTTTAATTTGCACGTCAACTAACTAAAAAGTTATAAATTTATCTTCTAAAATTAACCGGACAGAAAATTAAAATGCCTGCTCAATCAAAAAATATTAGTAATAACCTCTTTAGTTATCAATCATTAATTCATGCCGTCGCTGGTGCAGCTGTAAGTATAATAAAGTATATTAATTTGTTTTTATAGATTTTGTTTTTAAATATTTCATTTACTTTTTATAGGGCAGTCTGGTTGCGATGTCAACATTTTATCCACTCGACACAGTTCGATATCGATTGCAAGGTATGGTAATTAAATTACAAATATAGTATTTATGAACGAACATTTTCTAATTTATCTAACATATCTCTAAAATATTTTAGTTGAAGATCCAGAAAAACGTAAGGCACTCGGTACATTTTATTTGCTAAAACAATTAATGTCTGAAGAAGGATTGGAAGCAATATATTGTGGATTAGTTCCAGTTTTGCAAAGCTTATGTATATCGAATTTCATTTATTTCTATACATTTCACAGTTTAAAAGCAATTAATGGTAAAGCAAAGTACAGCTCGGTGCGTGATCTGTTTATTGGTATGATTGCAGGAATCGTAAATGTTTTAACAACAACACCTATTTGGGTTGTAAATACTCGATTGAAAATGAAAGAGAACGCAACCGGCAACGGTAATTATGATGTCAGACCATATACCAATTTGTTGGAAGGATTGTGGTATATTTTTCAAACTGAAGGAATATATGGTTTGTGGTCTGGCACCCTGCCATCCTTAATGTTAGTTACTAATCCAGCTTTGCAGTTTATGATGTACGAAACACTAAAGCGACGATTTGCTAAAATACCTGAGCAAACATCAGCAGCCAAATTTTTTTTGATTGGTGCTATAGCAAAAATGTTTGCAACTGTTTTAACATATCCCCTGCAATTAATTCAAACTAAACTACGACATGGCAACAAAAAATCAAATGGTGTTTTACATCAGACCAATAAATTGATTCCTACTGACGGCAACAGCACTACGCAGATATTTTTGTCTATTTTGAATAAATATGGAATCAAGGGATTGTTTCGTGGACTTGAAGCAAAATTATTGCAAACAGTTTTAACAGCAGCTTTAATGTTCATGACTTATGAGAAAATAGCTAGATTCGTGACATCATTGCTTATTCGGAAAAAATAGTGTAAATGGGTGCAATTTACGCATATTTACTTATGTTTTACTTAATAGTATTAGAAGCCATTTGATTGTATGTAATTACAATAATCAATCCAGTGTTAAGGTTAAGGTTTTACAGTGATTTATAACCAGTTCTCTGTGTATAGCTAGTATATTTAAGCTTATGTTATATAATTTATTTTTTGGGATAATGTAAACAGTATTAATTACATATGCAATTCTGATTTTTGTCACTTCATTTCACAAAAATACACGACAATTATTTCATAATTGGAATTTTAATTGCTTGTATTTTTATAATTTCTTTACTGAAATTGGTTTTGTTTTGTTTTGAATAGGCATTACGTTTTTATAATATGATTTTAATTAAATATATATTTTTTTTAATGGAATGGTATATATATTGATGTTATTCTATAACTAAAAATTGAAGATGGTTCATTACACCGAAATGTTGGCATAATAACAAAAAAAAACACTACATCAAAAGTATGAAATTGCATAAAAAAACAGCAATTCAAAAATAATAATACACATGGTGTAGCTAATAACTATTAACTTTAGCTTTTGATAAAAAAATCAATTAATTTTGAACTTATTATTTTAAATAGAAATCCTAATTTTAGACAGCTGTAAAATTAGGCACAATTAAATCCATTAAAAAATATTTAAAAATCATTTTGATCGTTCTCAATTGGAGCGAATTCTTTGTCCACGATTTCTGCAATTTTTTACATCATTTTATGGATATGCAATAATTATATGCAAATATTATTTATGTAACAATGTAATGATAGAATTTAAGAATTTTAACAAATAAAAAGAAGAGGAAACGCTAATTAAAGACAGACATTTAGTTGCCTAGTAGGATAGCTTAATGTGTAGTATAGCTTCGTAACATATAGGCTGTTTCTTAAAATATTTCAGGCGTTTACGCTTTTTGACATTTAAACCATTTTTCGGTGAAAAATATTCTCATGGGGATGTGAAGGTAAAGTATGTTCAGTTCAGTGCTATTTTATATTCATCATATTCGTAATATACTTTTGGGGAACTGCTCAACATGAAATAAGGCAGGAATGCTAAAAATTCTTAACTTTGGTCATAAATTATTCAACGTTACGGCAACCACGCTCTATATTCAGTGATAATATTTATAGAGAAAAATCCATTAAGCTCTATTCATGTGACGCAAGTGTCGACATTTTTTAACCCCTACCTAGTAGTAACAATTCGTACAGTTACTAAAACAATATCAACATTTTTAATAATTGATAATAAAACAATATTTTATAGGCCACTTCCCGGTGACAGCTGCCCTCCAGCAGTTACATAAGAAAGAACGAGAAAGTTGTATACGAAATTATGCAACTATCCCGTTCTTTCTTATACAACTGCTGGAGGGCAGCTGTCATCGAAGAATTGCCTTATTTAATATTTTTTTTAAAATATGATGTTACGTTACATCGATAAAAACTACCTCCCACGATGTATCTTTTTATCTAACCTCCTCTGCTCCTTAGCACGTTACGTAATACACAGCATTCAATTAGTTTAACCGCATCTGAAGATAATTATGAATTGAGAAATGTGAAGAGGTCGTGCCATGGTTTCATAACTAATCTTATAAATAGGATTGCACCACAACTGTCGTTAACTGTCAAATGGCTTATTCTGATTGGTTGATTGTGTAGTTCAAAAGTTCACCACTAGTAGCGACTCCTTTGTTGCAGATCGCGAATATGAAAACAATTAATTCTATAACAATACTTACTTTTAATTACTTTTAAACATGATTTTAAAATAAAAACACAAATAATTATATTCAGCGCCATATTTTTTACTGGACGATTAGTTCATTTACTGGACGCGGTCGCGCTGTATCTATGTAAAATCATGGCAAATATTAGTGTGCGATGGTAAAACAATAAAGCATCTAGAAATAATCGATCTATACAAATAAAAATAAAATTTATGTTATTATTAGTGTAAACTCAGTCCAAATATTTCATGTGCTGCCATATTTTATTTTAATTAAATCTACTGTATATAGTAAAGTCAAATATTAGGTGGCACTGCTTCCCATTCGCGATCTGCACTAGGCGGCAGCAGTTTCTATGCAGAAGAAGATGATCAGAACTTTCAAACTCATAAAAAAGGTGTCGTGAACTGTCCAATGGCTAGTGAGCATGCAGATCGCGAATGGTATGGCGGACAAAATATTTTCAAGAAATAAAAACCAGCCGGCATGCACTGTTAAGCTATTAGGCGTTTTCGAGGATAATCCAACTTACACAAACTGATTTTAAACGTCTATAAGGACGATAAACTCTATTAGGCTTGTCGCGTTGACATTTCCAATTTATGCGTTTTATAGATGTAGTATGTTTATAACTTTTACGTATAACATACAGTATAGAGCAAGTCTCAGCGATATTTGCATATAAAAAAAATGTGGAGACCGATATGTGGAGATATCGGTCTCCACATTTTTTTTATATGAAGCTGACCTCCAGAAACTTTGCGGCAAATTTCGCCGAGATTTGCTCTATTTTACAGTAGCCAAGCACATTTTACTCGCAGCTATATTAGATAAATAAAAAAAAACACACGTAATTACGTATTTTGGATCATTTTCTGTAAGTTGGATCAATCCTCGAAAGCGGCTATTGATGCTTTCAAATTTCTTCAATAATTTCGTGCTTATATAAAAATTAAGATATTTAAAAAAAAAATTTTAGATAATAGATAATTTAATTTAATCTTAGATGAAAATTAAAATGTAAGAATGGCACCTATCATCTTCATCTTTTAGATGAAAAAAAATCATCTTGACGAACAACTACTAATAACATTCAAAATAAAATTAAAATAAAATCTAAATATAATTACAATGTGTAAACTCAGTCGAAAAACTTCAAGTGCTGCCATATACTATAATACGCCGCATGCGCTATGTTCGTGCCCGCTAACTAACATGAACGCATTATTGTCTTCATTCTTTCCGTTGTAGCCGCCATTGAAGAAACAACTCTGAATTGAATTGGTCAAATTGAATTTTATTTTATTCAATGTAAAATAGGACCATCACATCTCATTTGTATTGTATTCATAAACTACGTAAGTTATAATAAACGATTCAAATTATATTTATTTAAATTATTACGAATATTCAATAAAACTTTGATGCCGGAAAATTTCATTGCTTTTGATAGAAAAAATATAATTTCGCACTCAGGTATCTTCAGAATATGGTCTAATTAATCCATATTACTGCTCGTAGTATTGCGAATATTAAAATTTTATTTATCATCGTTTGTTCATACTTTATAAAATCACTATGAACATGGTATTTCAAAATAAGACAAATGTAAACTTTTTCATTCCATTAATAAGTTAAAAAAAAAAAAAACAGATCTTTTTAAAATTAATACGGCACGCGATGACCGCGTTACCGTTTAACAATATTCAATTTAATTTTAATTATTGGTTTGTGTTGTGCGTCTATTACAGTTTCAGAAAATGAACGATTAAGATAAGATACATAGAACAACATCAAAAATGTATTTATATAATTTAACATTGCAACGTTCGACCGGCATTACGCATGCTGTTCATGGAAGTTTCTCTGGTACAAAATCACAAGAGCTATTAATATCAAGGGGAAAAAGTTTAGAGCTACTACGACCAGATCCAAATACTGGCAAAGTATATACACTATTGACCACCGAATTATTTGGCGTCGTTCGATCATTGATGACATTTCGCTTAATTGGTGGAACAAAAGGTAATTTTGTTAAATCTGTTTAATATTTAAATTGAGATATCCTTTTTTCCTTTGACTTGCACATCGGTGGTACATTAGTTTTCCGTGAAAAAATGTGGAAAATATAATTTTATAAAAAAACGAGTGCAAATATTACATAAATGCCTGTAGGTCGCATTTGAATTAAATTTCGTTTTAATTCGAATTGAAACTTGATAGACACATTTTTTAATTTCTAAAACATCTTTTCTTATCATTTTTGCATAACCAAAAAAAAAGAAAGGATTATATATTTAATTCAAACATTAATTAATAATATGCATTTTTATATTTCTCGGTTATTTCATCGTATAGATTATGCTGTTGTTGGTTCCGATTCTGGACGAATTGTTATTTTGGAATACATTCCATCCAAAAATATTTTAGAAAAAGTACATCAGGAAACATTTGGTAAATCAGGATGTCGTCGTATTGTACCAGGTCAATATTTGGCCATCGATCCAAAAGGGCGTGCTGTTATGATTGGTGCAATTGAAAAACAAAAATTAGTTTACATTTTGAATCGAGATGCTGAAGCACGTTTAACTATTTCATCACCGTTAGAAGCACATAAATCAAGTACGCTCACTTATCATATGGTAGGTGTCGATGTTGGCTTTGAAAATCCAATGTTTGCTTGCTTGGAAATTGATTATGAGAAAGCTGATTCAGATCCTACAGGTAAGCATTTTTATTTTTAAAACGTTGATTAAATACGGTTCGTTTTTATTTATTTTTTTTTGTCGATTTCTATACGAAATCGTAGTTGCTACTATTTTACACATTTTTTCAGACGTTTTTAATCGTAAATGTAAAAAAAAATACCGACTATGGTCGCTAAATACGGACATGCTTCTGAATTCGTTCGTATTTATGAAGGCTATTAGCGATCATAGTCGTTTTCTAACATTTTCGATTAAAAACGTATGGAAAAATATATGTAAAATAGTAATAACTAAAATTTTACAATTTATTAATATCATGAAGTTTAAAACATATTTTTATTTTGGGTCGTGTATCAGATGTTCTAGTTTGATTTTGATGCAAAATGAAAATGCAAATTGGCTATGATTAGTTTTGTTTTTTTCTGAGATCAATTTGGAATACCGAATTGAATATTTGCACTAAACTTGTTTGCCTATTGTTTGTTTTTTTCCAATAAGTAGATTTTTAAAAATAGTGCAATAATAAAGATCTCTCAACCATTGCTGCACTTGATTTTAATAGGTGTACCACACTGATTAGAGAACGACATTTCATTATTAAATTAAAAAAGTTATAAATGAATAAAAAAAAAACATTAATTATTGTTTTTTTTGCCATTCCTACAGGTGAAGCTGCTCAACGTACACAACAAACACTTACATTCTATGAATTGGACCTGAGTTCAAATCATGTTGTACGAAAGTATTCCGAACCGCTAGAAGAGCATGCAAACTTTTTAATTTCTGTACCAGGTGGTAAAGATGGCCCATCAGGCGTATTAATTTGTTCAGAAAATTATTTAACATACAAAAATCTGGGTGATCAACATGACATACGTTGCCCAATACCGAGACGTCGAAATGATCTGGATGACCCCGAACGAGGAATGATTTTTATTTGTTCAGCAACACATCGTACCAAATCAATGTTCTTCTTTTTAGTTCAAACTGAACAAGGGGACATTTTTAAAGTAACCCTTGAAATCGAAGATGACGTCGTATCCGAAATTAAATTAAAATATTTTGATACAGTACCACCAGCAACAGCTATGTGTGTTTTAAAAACTGGCTTTTTATTTGTTGCGTCTGATTTTGGAAACCAGTAAGTTCTCAATTAATTTAAAACATTTTTGTTCTTGAATTTTTTAAAATCACAAGTGAACATGTTTTTCTAACTTATTTTTTTTTTTTGTATGTAAATAGTTTCTTATATCAAATTGCTCATTTGGGTGATGAAGACGATGAACCAGAATTTAGTTCAGCAATGCCACTAGAAGAAGGAGATACCTTTTTCTTTGCGCCACGTACATTAAAAAATCTGGTGATGGTTGATGAATTACACTCGTACGCTCCAATTTTGGGTATGTTATCTTTTTATTAATAAATGCTGATTATTTTAGCTATTGATATAATCAAACATTATATAATAAGTAATCCGTCATAAATTAATATTATAATCCAATTTTTCTTTTGTAAATAAGTTTTGATACGAGTTAAATATTTTCGTCAACATTAAACCAGTATACAAAAAGTATTAAAAAGTTACAAAATATATTATAAATACAATGGAAAATAAATATTTCTTTTACGAATTTTTCAAGCCAAACTCACGGGGTTACATACGAGTTCTTGGTAACTCAATTATACCCTGGGAAAAGTCCCCGGGCCTAAAGTAGAAAGTACTAATGCGTAATTCGCATATATTACAGATGTTTGTATTTCATCCATAAATGTGCAGATAAATATTATTTTTATCTTATTTTCGTGGTGAATGTGTGACTCTGTAAACCGGCCAGAATTGATAGATATGATTTGGATTTTATTATTTTTTTAAATAATATTTTACCATAATGGGGCTTATTTTGAAAAGTTTGTTAAAATAATTTATTCCAAAATTTATAATTTTTTTTGAATATTTTTGTATTATATGTAGCATTTTTTAATAATTTTTATAGTTACTTAACCGACTTTAAGATTCAGCTTCCTTCTATGTATAATTTTAAAAAAATTTCAAGCCACTTGATATTTATAAATTTAACTTTGATTAAGTTACAGATCTTTTAAATAATGCTGAGACAACTCGCGCATTGTCTCTGTTGCTTTTACACACATACGCACTAGTGCATTAATTTCTGATAATCGCCGCGCATATAATATGTGAAGCGAGCCAATGAACGAGGCATTTCGAATGGTGCGCAAGCGCATAATATAATTATATGAATACGCATTGAATGTCATGAAATTAATATAGACTGACTCGCTCACAGTTTCGGAGATCTATTAAATATGGTTTCATTTGACGTTTATCCCAGTAATATTTGAAAGAACTGTATGTTTAAATATAGTGTTGCTTTACTGATTACACGCTTACGAAAACTTGCATTCAAAATGTAATTTGGTGATTTGCCTTTAATGTACTGGGTCGTCAATATGGCTGATAGATTAAAACGCAAAATTAATGTACATATATATTTTATTTACTTCAGTTTATATTAAGGACATTCCTACTTTTATATATTTTTCATGCGAATGATGGTCAGTTAATATATTCTAGAATAATTTTTTGAAATTCATTATTAATTTCTTGATAAACTTGTATGTTAATTTCACTCAAGATTTAAGAAATATTCACTCTCTTGAATGTGATCCACAATGAAAAGATATTTTAATTTATTGTTGAATGGTTTCCAGGTTGCCATGTTGCTGATCTTGCAAACGAGGATACACCACAATTGTATTTACTGTGCGGCCGTGGACCTCGTTCATCTGTACGTGTATTGCGTCATGGTTTAGAAGTATCGGAAATGGCTGTATCTGAATTGCCTGGTAATCCAAATGCTGTATGGACTGTGAAGAAACGAATTGATGGTTAGTTAGTTTAATATTCAAAAGAAATTTGCTCGTCCCCTCAGCAACAGGGAAATGTTTTCTAATTTTGGGCGAATGTTGGTTGAAATTATGTTTGCGATTAGGTTGTTTCATGAGAATTGAACTTTTACTTCCACATCGTTTAATTTTTAAAATTTGTAGAGAAATATTTTTCTATTTTTTTTTTTAAAAAAAACGTCAATATAAAATTAAAAGCTTGTCGATGTGTGAAATTAAATTTCAAAATAAATTAAGCAAAACCTTTTCTGAAACAACCTAATTAACAATGAATTTTATTCTACAAATTAAGCTTAAAAATTGGCTTAGCTAGCACAATTTTTTTAGTTATAAAAAATCACTTTAGTAGACAAAGTTATTAATTAGCTGGTGGCTACTGATATCCGAAAGTCTGTCAAACACCAGTTTTTTTGTTTTCAGAAATATCCGTGTTGTGTTAACGTCTTGTTGTGGAACTGATTATGTCATGGATTACAAATAAAAAAACGCATCTGAAAAATAGGTAAGGTTAAAAAAAACTGCCGAACTTCAGCGAGTAACATCGAAAAGCATTTGTCTCCGCATAGAAAATGAATTGAAAAATGAAACAAAAGAATAAAAATTCAGATAAAAAAAACATTCAATCATAATTTTTGTGCATAAAATGATGTTAAATGTAATCCGTGTTTCACCTGATTTAATGTGATTATTTAGATTTTTCTGATTATGCGCAATTAAAAACATTTTTCTTTAATTTTTTTTTTTTTTTGTTTAGTTTTACATAATAGACATTTGTCGTTACAGAACGAAGAACTCACCAAAAATATCAACATTTATTTTGTTACAGATGAATTTGATGCATATATTATTGTGTCCTTCGTCAATGCTACTTTGGTTTTAAGTATCGGTGATACAGTTGAGGAAGTCACGGACAGCGGTTTCTTAGGTACAACGCCTACACTTTGTTGCTCATCGCTGGGTGATGATGCTTTAGTTCAGGTAAATAAATAAATACGATATTTGCGTGCTTTGTTCGCTGTGATGATTAGGAAAGAGAATTTCTTGCTATTTAGACATTAAATTCCTGTATTTAATTTATAAAACAGAAATAATAATAATGTGTGTTTTTTTTTACTTATATAGGTTTATCCAGAAGGTATACGTCATATTCGAGCTGACAAACGTGTCAACGAATGGAAAGCACCTGGTAAAAAGACAATAACAAAATGTGCAGTAAATCAACGTCAAGTGGTTATTGCTTTGTCTGGAGGAGAATTGGTTTATTTTGAAATGGATCCGGTAAATATTCAATTTATTTTAGTTGCTTTTAATCACAGAAATTCTTAATAAAATAAAATGATGATAAACTTTCATAAACACATAAAAATCTTGATGACGACACTTTTGTGTTCTGCAGTTCTGATAATATTTAAAATTTCATTATAAATTAATTACAAAGCGTTGAAGCTAATGAATTATTTTTATTTCATTTTTAGACGGGTCAATTAAATGAATACACTGAACGTAAGAAAATGCCGTCCGATGTTATGTGTATGGCATTAGGCACGGTTCCAGCTGGTGAACAGCGTTCATGGTTTTTAGCTGTTGGCCTTTCAGATAACACCGTTCGCATAATTTCATTAGATCCATCTGACTGTTTGTCACCACGATCCATGCAAGCTTTGCCATCGTCTGCTGAGTCATTGTGTTTAGTTGAAATGGGTATTGCAGATAGTACCGAACAAGATGGTAACCCTCAAACAAGTGGTTCACTATATTTGAATATTGGCTTAAGTAACGGTGTATTGCTGAGAACGGTATTGGATCCAGTGTCTGGGGATTTGGCCGACACGCGAACGCGTTATTTGGGATCACGACCTGTTAAACTATTTCGAATTAAAATGCAGGGAGCTGAAGCTGTTTTGGCAATGTCTAGTCGTACATGGTTAAGCTACTATTATCAAAATCGATTTCATTTAACACCATTATCGTACGAAACACTTGAATATGCATCAGGATTTTCAAGTGAACAATGTTCAGAAGGTATTGTTGCAATTTCAACAAATACTTTACGAATTTTAGCATTGGAGAAACTGGGTGCTGTTTTCAATCAAATAACATTTCCATTAGAATACACGCCTCGCAGATTTTTAGTACATCATGATACAGCTAGACTTATTATATCAGAAACAGATCATAATGCCTATACTGAAGAAACGAAGAATTTTCGAAAAACACAAATGGCTGATGAAATGCGAGAAGCAGC
This sequence comes from Catotricha subobsoleta, assembly GCA_011634745.2. Classification (NCBI taxonomy): domain Eukaryota; kingdom Metazoa; phylum Arthropoda; class Insecta; order Diptera; family Cecidomyiidae; genus Catotricha; species Catotricha subobsoleta. The sequence goes on from JAABKK020002437.1 coordinate 11,693, forward strand.
CGGCGAAGATGAGCAAGAGCTAGCTAATGAAATGGCTGATGCATTTATTAATGAAGTATTACCGGAAGAAGTATTTTCTGCGCCAAAAGCTGGAATTGGTATGTGGGCATCCCATATACGAATTATGGATCCTATTCATGGCCACACAATTAATAAAGTCAAATTAGCACAAAATGAAGCGATAATGTCAATGTGCATGGTGAAATTTTATACAGTGATGGATGGTCGATACTATTTGGCTGTTGGTATTGCAAGAGATTTTCAATTGAGTCCACGTGTAAATGGTGGAGGGGCTATTGATATTTATCGAATTGATGCGACGTGCTCAAACTTGGAATTTGTTCATCGAACAGAAATGGATGAAGTTCCTGGTGCATTGTGCGGTTTCCAAGGAAGACTTGTCGCTGGAATTGGTCGAATATTACGAATTTATGATTTGGGTAAAAAGAAATTATTACGTAAATGCGAAAATAAACACATTCCCAATCAAATTGTTAATATTCAAACAATGGGCCAACGAATTTATGTGTCGGATGTTCAAGAATCTGTATTTTTCGTACGCTATAAGCGAGCCGAAAATCAAATTATCATATTTGCTGATGATACACATCCCCGATGGATAACAGCCACAACACTATTAGATTATGATACAATAGCAACTGGTGATAAATTTGGAAATATTTCAATATTACGATTACCCCATTCGGTAACCGATGATGTTGATGAAGATCCAACGGGCACAAAATCATTATGGGACCGTGGTCTGTTGAGTGGTGCATCACAAAAATCAGAAAATATAGCAACAATCCATATCGGTGAAGTTATAATGTCACTACAAAAAGCTACGCTAATACCTGGTGGTTCGGAATCACTAATTTATGCTACAATGAGTGGTGCAGTCGGTGCATTGGTACCATTTACAAGTCGTGAGGACTATGATTTTTTTCAACATTTGGAGATGCATATGAGAAATGAAAATCCACCTTTATGTGGAAGAGACCATATTAGTTATAGAAGTTACTATTATCCAGTTAAGGTATGATTATTAGCTAAATTCTTTTTAAAAGCTTCAGCAAATGGAGAAAACAGTAAAGTAAACATTTTCATAATAAATTGTGCTTGTGGTAAATTAATAATTGAGAATAATAAAATCATGATAGTTTTTCGACCACAAGTACTTCAGTTACATTAATATCAACTAATTTTTTGAATATTTTTTTCGACAAAGTGAAACTAGTATTCAAGAGAAGAGTAACAAAATACTATAAATACAATGGAAAATAAATATTTACGAATTTTTCAAGCCAAACTCACGGGGTTACATACGAGTTCTTAGTAACTCAAATATACCCTGGGAAAAGTCCCCGGGCCTAAAGTAGAAAGTACTAATGCGTAATTCGCATATATTACAGATGTTTGTATTTCATCCATAAATGTGCAGATAAATATTATTTTTATCTTATTTTCGTGGTGAATGTGTGACTCTGTAAACCGGCCAGAATTGATAGATATGATTTGGATTTTATTATTTTTTAAATAATATTTTACCATAATGGGGCTTATTTTGAAAAGTTTGTTAAAATTATTTATTCCAAAATTTATAGTTTTTATTTAATTTTCCGTCTATTTTTTTTTTCATACTCAAACAAATCATAATCATCGTCTAAAATAATCTTATTTAAATCATTAAACGATAATTTTCTTCAATTTGAACAGAACGTTATGGACGGTGATTTGTGTGAACAATTTACGTCATTAGATCCTGCAAAGCAGAAAAATATTGCAAATGACTTGGGCCGTACACCAAATGAGGTGGCAAAGAAATTGGAAGACATTCGTACCCGATATGCATTTTAATTTACTTATTTTAACTAACCACAAAATGGTAAGTAGTTAAATTTAGCTTTTACGTTAGTTCATTTTAATAAAAGTATGTTTGTTGAAATTGATAACGTTTATCTGTTTAAATGTGCCACCACTAGTTAAATAATAAATATTATTATATACTATATATTATATATTATATTTTAAAATAAACACAAGATAATATTACTTTGCAAATGTCCGATACTCACGTTCGTTAAGCTTTTTCGCTTTCAGTTAAGCGCATTTCATTCTTTCGTATTCATTTTACGTAAATTGGCAATTTAATAAATTAGAATTTTTACGGTTATCAGTTTTATCAAACATATTGAAAAGATTTTTTTTTGTAAAGAAAACAAAATATTAAACACCTATTTTTTTTCTTTTATTTTATTGTTTTATAGATAATATTACCGTCTAAGAAGAATTCAACGATCTGATCTCCGTTAATATGAATAATAATAAAAAAAAAATATATAATTTGTAAACAAGAATTATGAAAACTTCAAAACCATTAATTGAGGTAATTGCTGTTGCTTATTTTTTATGATTTATCAAATATTTTTATGTGATGATTTTTAACCCAGGCCTTGGGACACATTTGAGCGCGAATGATAATAACTTATAATCTGAAAAAAATAATAATAAATTAATATTTATTTTTAATTGCTTAAATTTTTTTTCTCACATTTAATATTTATATTATTAATTAGGGTTCTATTCTTTTGTTTCAGATTTTCTAATTCCGTATAATTTTAATTTGAAAAAAAAAAGTAATATGATGAAATCAACTAAGACGACAAATGAGACTAATTAATGTGAGTTAATCTTTTTTTCTAATTATTGAAATTCAAATTTAATGTGCAAAAAAAAATGTAAAACATTTCGTTTATTTATTGATTTTGATAATGCTGTTCTGTTTTCCAATTATATCTTATCAACTACCATTTTTTAAAGAAAAAAAAAAAAAAAAAATTTTTGTTAAACCGGTAATTCATAATCTATTTTAAGTAATAAACGAATGGGTACTGATTTTGGTGCCATATTAAAATAAATTGCCAATTAAATTTGAACATCAATAACATTTAATGTCGAATAAACATAAAATGATGAGTTTATTAAATCAAGAGAATAGGTTAAGGTCTATGATTTCCAATGATATCAATAAATATTACTGACTATGATTTTAAGTAGAAAAAATTTCATTCAATTTGATGTAATTAAAACTGGAGTATTTTTGTCTCGGTTGTAAAATAGGAATGCAATGAAAAATATTACAATTTAACGTAACGCAACGCAACCAGTAAATTAAATTTATATTAATAAAATCTAGTGCAAAATATATTTCAGTTTTAACAAAAATCCAATGAGTGCAAATATTCGCTTAACGTCAAATTTATTACTCGCAATTTTCATTGAAAGTGATGAAATACTTCCTTTACTAATTCATGTTTTTTTTTTCATTTCAGATAAATGCAGTATTTGTGTTTTGTTTTGTACTTTAATTTTAATGCTGTATTTAAGAAAATAAATTAAAAGTGATTTTGTACAAACATAAAATATATATTTTTTATTTTATTTTATTTATTTTAATATTTAAAAAGAAAAATAACCTTACAGGATGACCATTATATATGATACATATTTAAATTTATATTTCAACTTATTTTCGAAATTATTGAAATGCCGAAGTGTTAAATTTTAATTTGTGTCCTTGGTGGATTTATTGAATTTTTCATTTTTAATTGAAAGATAAATCTACATTTCAATAAAATTATTTATCCAAACTAAAACTATACGCTTTTAAATTAAATAAGGCAGAGTAGACAATAAGAAAAACCGTACCAGGAAACTCAAACCGCACAAATTTAAAAATGATCTCTGTCAGAACTTAAAAAAAAAAATTCTTAGAAATTAGGTTAAAACTGAGAAGAAGCCGACATACTATTCTAGGTAAGTCTGATGATCAATTCATTTTGAACGAGTAGAAATATATTCCTTTACATTATTTCAGCAGATAAGTATTTGAATCAGAAAAACGGTATTTTGAAAATTTCCAATTAAAAAGACAATAAACAACATATAAGTATATAAAATGAATGACGCAAATACATAATTGTAGTTTTAGTTGAAATAGACTATGTAGCCTTACATAAAATGACGTATTATTCCTATAATCAAGCGCATTAGTTAATTTGCTATCAAAGAAAAGTAAAGTAAATTTTAGTAGAGCACAATAAAGAATGATTTGAAAAACGATCAAGAAAATACATTTGAATGAAAAAAAATGTATTTACATACAGTTAATTATGATGTGCCGCCAAAATAACAGCGCAATGATAATTCAGCAACCTGCCAAAAATAGTGCAAAGAAATTCTGAGTAATTTCTAATAATAAAGTTAAGTTATACTACTTATTAGCAATGCAATTGATGAAAGAGTCAATAGCCACTTCGTCTGCAATAAAAAATAAAATTATAAAGAAAATCAGTTAAAACCGAACCGAGTCTACCTAAAACTAGCAATCAGTTAATCAAAAAATAATTCTGCGAAGTCATAAGCTTTTCTTCGTTGACGATTCCAATGATTTATTTTATTACTTTTTTATTTTTATCTCACTCTTTGAGAAAGAAGCACACCAAAATATTTTTTTCTCATTCAATAATTAATAATAAGATCGTTTCTCAATTCATAATTTTTGGCAAAATTGATGTGAAATTTAATTCAGCCACCGTCAGACATCGTTAAAGTTAAAGTTAAAAAAAAAAAGTTATGTGAATTTGAGAAACGGCCTATGTATTAAAATAGATTAGTATACAAAAGTAGGTAAATAAAATATTTCGAATTTTTAAAAAGACTATAAAAGATAATTAAGAATAATAAGTAGGTGTACTCGTATTAAACGAGAATTCAAAAGTAATGAATACCAAAATCTATACTTATCGCTATAGTCATGAACCAATATTTACACAAATAATATTGTGATAACACTTCCTCTACACTGAAGTACACAATTACTTTTTTTTATTTTGGTTCTCATATTTACGATAATTGTGAAAATGACACGTGCAGCACAACTGCACTGATGATAACTACAACAAAACAACAACTGCATTATAAATTTATAATGTACATAAATTACATGCATATATATATTTTTTTTCTGCGATCGAAAATGATAAACTCGCTTGTAGTTTATTTAGTAAGGGGTTGACGAAATTGCGCACTGCTTAGAAAAATGTTTCAATATAAAATTTTAGGAAGAAGCAAAATAAAAAATAATATATATACCTATCATCTATATTATAATAAAATGAAAGAGAAGCCCGTTTTTCTCTTCTATTTAGTATTTAATACTTACAATTTAGGGGTCAAATAACTTTGTCGGTAAGAGTTGAATACATTTTATAAATACAGATATTTTTCGTATTGCAATTGGAAAAATTTATTACTCATTCAAACGTGTGTCATCCACGTGTTTGAAAAGAAATAAACCATTCGCCTTTTAATTGCATTTTTAGTTATTCGAAATTGTATATCGGTTGAGAGTGTATTCAGATTATACACCGCAATATGAGCAAAATACATTTTACTATTATTTATATTCCTTTATATATTTTTATGACTAAATATAGCAAGCTGTACTTAGGTAACTAATAAACTATATTTTGATTATAATATTATTGTGATATTTATTGTAATTGTTTGAACAAAGGCGGTTTGATCGTAATACGATTTTCTATTAAACGTAATATGTATAACATTTTAAATTTAAGATTTTGGCATTTATCAGCTTTTTAAACCTTTATTTCTTCTTATTTTTTTTATGTTTTATCTACTGAAAAAGATAAATTTGATTCTATTTTAGTTTGCTTTTCTCACATTCAAATACTCATCATCATCATCAAAATTTAACGATCCCTTAATGCCGTTCGGAAAATGGTCCTTTAATTACCCTCCATTTCTGCCTAGTTTTTTTTAGCTTCTATCTATCTTTAACTACCTCTATTTCTAACACCTATATAGCTTCAACTTTCCATATTCTTCGTAGTAATCTATTCTGAATAAACCATTTTAACCTTCAATTAAAATTCAACTTATCTTATTAAGAAATTGTATGAACGTGATGCTTATATGAATTTAATCAATGATAAATATTGCCAATATAAAGTTTTAATGATACCCAACCCATACCATATTGTACAAAATGTATAAGCTTATTTTTATGGCATATCACACCTACGTCTGCGTTAACGTCGTTTGCCCAAAGTGCCTAATATTTCTGTTCATCACTATTTTTCCCCTATTGTAATTTATATGATATGACCCCAGTTAAAATTTCATATCTAATTAAAAAAAAAAAGGAGAAAACTGTTCAAACTAATTAAATATTTATCTTCAAAACTGTTTTCAAATAGCCATTTTTAACGCCTATTCCAGTTTTCCGTCCGCCTCTGTGATAAATAAAACTTTCATTAAATTTTGAATTATTATACCAGAAATTCAATTTAGAAAATTACAAACAACATCAATTTATTTTCCAAACATTTAAGAATATACTTACTTATAAAAAAATAAATAAAATAAAATAAAAACGAAAAAAAAACAGACAATAATTAAATAGAATTAATTAAACAAAATGTTATTCAGTTTTTATTTTTTTTTATAGTTTTCATTTGTGGTGCAAACTGCAAATAGAAAATGTTTTCAAGGATTATCCGATGTCGTCTTTACAACAAGGCTGTCACAGCGCTCATCGCTATATATATTCGTTGGTACTTATCGTGTAGTTATTTTAGTTTTCATTACAAAAATGACATTGATTATCTTTTTCCAGTTGAATCTGAAATGGAAATGAGAAATAACAATAATTAGCAAAAAAAAAAAAACTAGCATTCCATTCCAAATTATTTTTAGATTTATAGCGCTTTTTAAAGCACATAAGCACCATGGTACTAAAAACTATACTCTATAGTTATTGCACCATGATGATAAACACTAATTATTTTTAAAATTATTAAAATTTGGCACATTTAAAAATTATTGAATTTTTCTTTTCATATTATTTTTAACACAATCCTGTAAACTATATTTCTATCTTTGCTGACAAATCTATTATACAATTATGAATAATCAATGCTTTGTTTAGAAAATATACAAGAAGTAAATTTAAATGGAATCTAAGCAAATATAAATAAGTAATTAATATTCGCATTAAAGCAAACTTATCATATCTTCTATGTAACTATTAAATGTTAAACGATAAACAAACAGTTCGGTTTTATTGTTTTCTATAATATCTTAATTGAAAACAATTAATTACACTTTTCTGAAATGATCAATCTCTTACATAAAATAATAATTAATTAGAAAAAGAAAACAGTATTTACCATTAAATAATTTCCGTTTTCTTGAATGTTTCTGAGAAGCACTAGTAGAATTTCCTCGAATAGAAAGGGGTTGTCGTTTATTTAATTCGGAATTAACATCTTTATTCAATTCTAAAGTATTTTGTAGATCACATATATAGTCCGTAACAAAATGTATAATTTCTAAGTTGGTTAATTCTCGATTTTTTGGTATATACGATAATGGCACCATTGTTTTTAATTTGGTTAAGTACATTTGAATGTTTGGATTTCCTTTGACACTGGCTCTGTGATTTTTAATATGTATGTTTGAATCAATTGACTCAGATATAGAATCTTTATCTAAGGCACATACAGTTATAACTGATTTCATGTCGTTAAAACACCTTTTAAATTAAACAAAATTTGATGAGAATGGTACCACAATTTGTGTCACACTGTTGTATTACAAATAATCAAACATTAGCCATATCAAAACACTACACTATTATAAATATATTAAAAATATATGATTTTTTTTATATGAACATGACACAATTCAATGATTGTCAATAATTTTTTTATTATACTGCCAAATCCCAAATGAACTTATCGCGAACAATAGCTAGACAAGACTCATTTATTGAAACCTTGAATTGAATGTATTTATAGGGTGGTTTGACTCCGCCTTAAATTAATACGCTATTACTGTTATGTTATCAAATGTTTGCTACCCTCAACCACCCTTTTTGTATATGATGTAATGGGATTTATAAAATATAGAAACAAAGTAACTGTGCTTCACCATTTATTTACGATATCAAGACTAGATGACTTACATGAATGTTCCATTCACAGATAAGAAACAATATATTTAATGCTGTCATAAATAGCTATAGCATAGATTGTTTCTGATAAATTTTCATTTATTTGTGTTTATTTTTATTCTTTATCATATCTAATCTGAACTTAACTAAATAAATTTCTTATCCATCAAAGTGCATATTTATTGACTGAAAATATTCACCACAGATTCATCTGATTGATGTCTAAGGAATATAAATATAAGTTAATAGACTAACGTCAATTTTGGTTTCCAATATTTTTTTTTTAAATTTGATGCTAAGTTCTTATTAGATTTAAATATTCTGAAACAAAAACTATCAAGGAGTTAATGGTTATGGAGGCCAATTCTTGAATCTTTCGAATAATATTCGCATACTGAGATATGAATGGTTTTTGCGTATGATCCATTCCAATCATTTACAAATATTCATACGATTAGACAATTTTGCATTCTTTAGATAAGCATGCGTATACATTCGAATGAAAATCGTGCGAAAAGCATCGTACGAACAAAACGATTCGAACTATGTCGCATATACGATTAATATTCGAATTATTCTAGAATTTAGTATTCCTTGCAATTGTTTCGGTATCAAATATCCACCCATTGCCATCTTTCTGAAAACTGTAATGAGAATATTGGCGAGATTTGAATAGCTGCGCCTGGAGCTCAATTCCTGAATCACTCGTAAAGATCCGCATACGGAACTGTTCGTGTCGTTTCGTGCCGTAAGATTCAATACAATCAACTTATTGTAAATTACATCGTGTCTTGTTCGTGAAATAGCATGCGACTAAATCGAATGAATACCATTCGTAACTCATCAAAATGTTCCGCCTGCTTTGACCCACTCGTTGTAATTCGCACGATATTCATTCGTTTTAGTAGTATGCTAGAGTACGAAGAAGACACGAATCAATTAATATTAATATCATTGTACTGAATCGGTCGCACGAGAGAGTACGAACAGTTCCGCATGCGGATATTTACGAGTGATTCAGTAATTGAGCCCCTGGACGTAAGTATGTCAAATTTTATTTTAAAAATATATCAACTTTGTTTTGTTTGGGTACTTTCTTCTATGTATTAATCTTCGCCATATTATTTATGATATTATGTAATATGAGAGTATTGACAAATTCAATTATTAAAATTAATCAACCAAAATTCATCACTAAGGAAGCATTTTATACATTATACATAGTTTATTCAGACTGAACTTTTTACGCGGAGATATTTCACAAATTATTCGCCGTATCATTTTGGTGTTTAAATGCCCTGACGAGAGTAATATTTTTGCAAAAGATTGTTTTAATGAGATATTTCTGTTTAAGCATGCAATTCCATTGCATTGTTGTTGTCGTCTTACACGCTTAAACCGACATATTCACATATATCATATACTAAAAAAGATTGATTAAATATTTCTTTGGTAAAAAGTCAAGGCTAGCAGTTCTACTTTGTGTACCAAAATAATCCGACAAATAGCTTATAAAATAACCTCGATTAAGCGTAGAGTAATGTCCCTAAAATGTAAACTATATCCAATGTAAATAAAAAAGTTAGTACTACTTAGAATATTCATTCTCGACAACGTTTTAAAATTTTTATTATTTTGTAATTTTTGTATTTAATCAAATTGCTAGAAAATCGTACGTTTTATGATTTTTAATTTTTTAAATTACAAGAAATCTTTAAAAAATATGCCAATTTTCTATTTCATAAAAGACAGAGGATTAACCTACTTCAAAAAAGTGAACAAATAATTACAAAAATTATTTCCAACGAAAAAATTGTTCAAAATTTCGATAATTAAACGTAAATGCTCTCAAATTAACTTAAATATTAGTGAAACCAAAAAAGTATTTACATATTAAGTATCTTTCAGCTGTTATGCAAAACATTAGTAAGCGGGAAATTTTCTGAAATTCAGAAATGCAGTTTAACGCACCATAATTAAGACAAATAAATTGTTTACGGAATTCTAGTTGAATAAATTACTTTAACCACTAACGCAGCATAAATAAATCATTGTAAACACACGAGAACCATTCGCAGTCACTTTGTGTGTAATGATTAATTAATTATCACATAATTATTTGTATGAAATATACAACTTCTACTGAAAATTAAAGCTTTCCTGAACTTAAATTATTCATAAATAGAAATATTGTAGCTACTCAAAATTAGCTAAATAGAAAAATAAATTTGAAGTCTATAATATTAATTGAAAAAAGAAAATAAAATTAATCGATTTACATTTTTCTAGACAAATATATATATTAAATAAAATCATCTTTGGTGGGTTGTTTAGCCGGTATGTATGAAAAGAATAAATTAAATAAAATAAAAAATGAACAAAAATTGAAGAGTTCAGAATTATGTGGTTTGTTAAAAAAAAAATGTATTTGCGGTTACACAAAAAAAAAACCTTTGCGAATTGCAAAGTCAAAGCAAGCCGTAAGTTATTGGCTGAGTTAGAAGACATTACACCGGAAATATTTGAGATTAAGAGGGCACACCCTCTTTCAGATTTTAAGAGGATTGAGCACAAAAGATTTTCTGAGCATTCGGCAAAATATTCTTTCCATACGGTAAACCACGTAACACTAAAAATTGCATAATTTACCGCCTCCCTTCATTTGTAACACCTTAAAACATCCCCCAAAACTACGTAACAAAAGTCGAAAAAATTCAGAAATAATAAAAAAAAATCGCCTATAATTATTTTAGGGGCCTAGTCCACATAAGAATGAAAAGTATTAATCTTAAACTGAAACTGAAAATTCGTGTGAGAGCGAAGAGCACAGTAAGATATATTCACCTCTTCGCTCTCACACGAATTTTCCGTTCCAGTTTAAGATTAATACTTTTCATTCTTATGTGGACTAGGCCCCTTAGTATAGTTTTACTTTATTTAAAAATCCGTCATGTTACAAAATAAATTTCCTCACTCCCCCTCATCGTAACAAATTGAAGTATTTTTCGATACTCCCCGTCCTCTTTCAGAGTATTACGTGGTTTACAAACGTTTCCTCACCATCATAAAAAAAAATAAAATTAAGATTTGACACAAGGCTTAATTAACCTCAACTTAAAGTCTCAATTCTCCACTGTCAAACTATTAAACGAATAGAGGTTAAAGGGGGTAATTGCCTTAAGCTTAATTTTTGAGTTTAAATAGTGATCAATCATTTAAAGGCATGAGTAATCTTCAGCTTTTTATGTCTGGTGATTTCATTGTGGTTTTATATACTATTTGTAAAGTATATTAGTTATGCGCTGTTAATATATTCCGTAACGATATTTTAACAATTCTTTTTATACCTCCTCTTCTGTGTAATATTTCGAAACATATTTCCAAATTAGCCCCCACCCCCAACCTTGAGACTTGAGTTATATAACGCAATATTTTTTTTTTTAATAATTATATGTAGATGAAATACTATGAGAGTAATGTTTGCTTATTCCCGGGTAAAAAAGTACTTTACACTTTACACAACTACACAAAATTCTTCATACTTTATAATATTAGGGGACGTTATAATACTTTAAGATAATTTATAACTACTTCATAGTTGTAAAGTTGTTAAAGTTATTCTGACGTAAAATTAAAGTAGTCATCATAAAGTACTTAAAGTAAATCAAAAATTCAAAATTTGGATTTACTTTATGAGTATGTTACGATTTCCTATATATTCAAAATCGTGGTTACTTTAAGTATTTTACGATTTCTTAAACTACGTTGATTTTACGTGAGAATAACTTCAAGTGACGTCACAATTAAGATATTAATAAAGTAGCCATGAAGTATTTAGAAAGTAGCATAACGTAAAATAAAGTCACGTGAAGGAAATTTTTACCCGGGTTGTGTCTGTTAATTTTTTTAAATTTTAGTCCGTTAATATATGAACACACGCTAATTGAAAGGAAAAAAAATGATTTTTAGAGGGTGCCGTGTTTTTGAAATATCAATAAGAATGAAGTGTAAATTAAGTCATAACGAAGCCTCCTAAAGATTAATCAATAGGTTTAAACTTTTGTTTTAGAAAATTAAATACCTTACCCATTATGCTTAAGGGGGGTTGTTCGAGGACTTTAGAAAACTATAATTGGATTTTTTGGCTATGATTTCATATACCAAGATTTCAGTCGTTTTTACGACTTAGTCTAAAAATTTAAAATTATTTACAAATTATATCTGTCAAATATCTTTATTATTTTGAAATATCTGCTATATATAAATAAAGTAAGTGAGACAGTCTTCATTGGGCTCATTTATGCTTAAAGATTTAAGATTTATATTTATATGGATTTTATACATTTTCAGTATTTTGTAAATGGATTAATTACACAACAGTACACGTACCTAAGTTAAAACGTATTGCATTGTCTTTCAATAAATACAAATTAGCATTCATAATTATATTAAATAATTAATAATAATTCATAGAAAAACTACTGAATTTTCCAACATAGTCACAAAGTTTAATTTCATTTAATAACTAATTTTATTGTTATTATTCATTTTAAACACTGAAACATCAAAATTTTGAAATTTATACATGAAAAACTCATTTCCGGCTTGATGATTTCCAGAATTTTATATCAGACCTACTATTATTTAAAAGAAAAAAAAAAAATTAAAGAAGAAAAAAGTTTAATACAATGTTTTGCTATGGAGAGAAAAAAAATAGTTCTTCTAAAATTTACACTGATAATGTTCTTAGTATTTAAGTATTTTATTAAAAAAAATAAACAAAAATAAAAAAAAATGAGTAACTATAGATTTTGCTATTCATCGAATGACTAACATGGACAGCACCGTGAGTGAGTTAATTTAATAGTCGTTACGGTAAGTTTTGAACTTACAGCCAGCGTATGGAAGTTACTAGTACTGTTGGTAACTTAAAATTTAACAAAAACAAATATATAAATAAATTAATTAAAAAAAGAAAAAGAAAAAAACAAGAAATCAGGTCAAATATACTACGGCTATCAAAATGAAACTCCATTTCAATTGCAATATGCAAACGAATTTAGCTAAATTCAGCAAATAATCAATAATATGTATTAGATAAAAAAAACTTTTTGCAACTTGCATTTTTTTATTTTTTTTATTTTGTTTTGTTTTGTTTTGTTTTTTTTTTTTTATTTTCAATTCGTCAATGTTCGCAATTATAACAATTATGGTATGTATAGCGTAATATTTTGTATATAAATTAAGTATCTAATATAGTTTTATATATAGATTATTATATATAGTAATAAAATCTTATCTGAATCAGATGAAATAAGACAGAAAATATGGCAACATCGCTTGTTTTTATTGCGCATTTAATAAATCATATGTGGTATAGAGCTAAAACTTCTATACGCAAGCATACAAACAAAACAAATCTATAAATGCACGCACATATGAAACAGCTGACCAGCTGCGTCGCTACATTTCTATTGCCTTATTATGTATATTAGGTTTAGGTTTTTACATGGAGATCAAGATATATATATTTATATATTTATAATATTATTATAATATAGGCTGACTCTGACTGTAGGTAAATTATTACTTATTTTGTGTACATAGAAACAAATACATTTATAAATTTTTATTTTATACATTTGCGCAAACACATCCATTTCATATATGCGGAGTATAGAGTCTTGATTGTATTTGTAGCGTAGGTACAATTTTACATAAGTACACTGTACACATGTTCAATATAAATTTATATTTGTTGCTGTTCCTTTTGTTATTGTTGTTGTTTTTATTGTGGCTGATAATCTATACAATTTTTGTAAAACATTTTTAATAATAAATATATAATCTCTGTATGGATAAATAAAAAATCAAAAAAATAAAAAAAAAATAAAACAAAATTGGTAACTCAAAAGTATTGAAATACGAAATTGGTATAAACCTATTGAAATTGTAAATACAAATAGTAAAAAAAAAAGAATTTTAATGAAGCAACCATTTCTGCCCTTTTTTTATTTCATTTTTCTTGATAGCAATGATTACTAAATTAAAAAGTCTATTTATTTCGTTGCTACCATCCAGTTGAAAGCAATACAACAGAATTTATTCATCTTGCCTAAAGAGAACGCTCTTTACGTTACAATTCGTCTATTTCTATATATCTTTTATTAAAATAGGAAACGAAATCAAATTAATCATTTGAATTAAAAATCTAATTGTTAGTTTAATTTTCTTGCATTAATATTCTAATAAATTACGAATTGACTTTGTAATAAATGAGTTATTGTAAATGACTTATAAAATCCAAAGTAAAACAGCTATAATCGACATCGACGGACGGACAGTTGACGGTACCTACAACAACCTACCTATACGTTATATCTTATATGTATTTTATTGTGTATACAAGTTTATAGTTTATCTTTTTTCTTTTTTTTTTTACAAAATTTATAATGAGTAATGCTATGCTATGAGTAACTGACTATATAACTGGTATAAATAATAAAAAAAAAAATAAAAAATAAAAAATAAAACACACTCACATACACATTCCCATTCCCATATGAAAAGGTTTGGATTATGGAATGGAACATTGTATTGGTGTGTGGCATGTATGAGGCAGACAATAATCACATTGTACGGCAGTTATATGTGGGAATGATTTATGGCCAAGTATGAGTATACCTTTCAGTTATAGTCTCTATAGAAAAAATTGATGGGACATATGCTGGTGCAAAAAGACATGTGTAAGATTAGTTTAATTTTTCTGAGGTCGCATGACTATCTTGAGAAACATGTCCTAATATCCTAACTATCTTTTATATAGAGACTATAATTTTAACAGATATAACACATTTTAAAATAGATCACATAAAATTAATTAAATTAGATTTGATAAATAAGAGATAACAAAATAATATGTAAATATAAAACGCAAATTGAGAATTGAATACTGTTTATTTATTAGTTATTATTATGTTTAATGGGTTAAATGATTTTTTTTTTTTAATTTTTCGAAATATTTTTTGTTTAGACTTTATAATTTCCAACTTTCATAATCAGGAATTTAGGAAATGAATCGTAAACAGTATCGAGAGTCCATTTAGTATTGACAATCGACGTTTCGTATATGTAAAAATGACGAACAATCGAAAGCGATCATGAGTCCGCTCCAGGAAAAACATCGAACAACGATATTTATAAGTTTATATATGTTCATTTTATTTAGAGATGCCTTCATAATTGAAAAAAATACTGTGAACTCTTTTGGAAGAAAAAAACATGATATGCATCAAAGGCTATAAACATCAACAAGTGGAACCTACGAACGAATCTGTTGAAAATGTAGCTTTTATTAAACCTTAACTCGGTTAAATCTAAACTATAGTAGGGTGTCAAGCAACCCGAGGTATGAACTCAAGGTTTAGTTAAGTATAACCGTGTTGATGTATATAGTATATCAGAGTCGTAGGTTACACTTGTTGATGCTTACCCCCATAAATGTAAGTGTTTATTGTTAATATTGCATGCTAACTAGAATAATACAGTTATATTTTTCATCATATCGAATGATTCAGGAAATGAGCCAGATATAAATATATTATTAAATTAATAACAAGCTGCCAATATATTAACTATTATGTTTATGCATATTATATTGTAAACCGTTCTCGAGCTATACAAAAATGTACGCTGATTATAATTTCCTGAGTTATGTGTCATTCTAAACTCATAAATAATTTCTTGCTTTTCCATACTCAACTTTCTTTTAAAGAACCAAAAATCTTCATCCTATGCTAATTAATTACCGCTATAATGTACAAACAAGTTGACTGAATAAGAGTCGGCGTCTGAAGTTGTACATCTCAGAATATTTAGAAAAAAATATGAATACAAAGCATTATTTTCTTGCTATAAAATATGAAGTAAATATATTTTCCCAAGTATACAGAATGTCTCACTTCTTTTTTCTCTTTTAGGAAATATTTTTAACTTTGGAACCCTTCTTAAAGGTCTTATCATGGAAAAATGTGTATTTTTTCAACATTTTACCGCATTACTCGAAAACGTTTTCTATTATTCATATTGTTGAATGAAGCCATTACAAGAATAAAAGAAACACCACTTTTATATAATGTGCATTTTTTCGATTGATAGACTCCTAGATGATTACGGCTCTCGAAGTTTTGATATTACTTAATTTTTGAAAAACTGATATTGGTCATCGACACACCATTAGACGCGAAAATGTCGGCTATTGAAAATATATAGATAGGGTTTGGAAACAATCTGTAATAATTTTAATTAAGAAAAACCGATTTTCTTAAAAAAAGGTCGTAAGATGTGGAAGATTTTTATAACGTGTGGAAAGTTTTATATGTCAAACACCTTCCATGCTTTACGAAAATCATCCACACTTTACAAAAATTCTCCGCATCTTATAAAAACCTTCCACATTTTATGAAAATCTTTCACATTTTATAAAAACCTTGCACACCTTACGAAAATCTTCCACATCTTATAAAATTCTTCCACACCTTTCGAAAATCATCGAGACCTTATGAAAATCTTCCATATCTTACGAATATGTTCAACGTGTTATAAAAATCTTCCTACCTTACGAAAATATTCTTCATCTTATAAAAATCTTCTATATCTTATAGATATTTATAAGGTTTTCATGTGGAAGATTTTTCTAAGATGTGAAAGATTATTATGTTAAAAAAAATGTATGTATTTTACTATTCGTAAAATAAGAAAAAGTTAAGCTCCCAGGGCATTTTCTCAGAAAAAAAAAATTTAGAGGGCGCCTAATCTGTTTGAAAATCTGAAAATGACGTATTTAGATTATATATAGAATTCTTATGAAAATCATTTCTGAATGTATTAGCTAGAGGACATCTAATTTGTGATGCAAAATCAGAAATTGATATCATTAATACTCTAAAAAAAAATTAAAATAACTTCCAAAGGAAGGTTCTTATGAAAAAAAACATCTAGTAGGGACCGCCACCGTAGCATAGTGGTAGAGTAATAGGCTACGGCGCATGGTGACCAGGGGTCGAATCCCGATCAGGTCAAAAATGAAAATGGCCCAGGCTTTTTTTCCAGCAATGATTTACTGGAATTTGAACTTTAAGGCAATTTTGACCGATTGGTGAATCTCTTTGGGGGTGCT
>JAABKK020002448.1:0-28907 GCA_011634745.2 Catotricha subobsoleta
GGTTTATCATTAAAGTTATAGCTCGTTCAGGGCAAACAATTTATTTATTTATTAGTCTTATACAAAAACATAATAATGTTTTCTCTTTTAGACCATTTGAAGAACGACTAAAAAATAAAATAAAATACAATTCAACAAAATTTAATATCTTCACATACTTTAAAATATGAAATGAGATCAATTTCGTAAGTATCATTCAAAATTAAAATAGATTTTCGGAACGTATTCTGTCATTTCTATTTGTTTTGTTTGATTTACTATGTACGTTTAATATTTGTTATCATCATATAAGATAACCTCCAATAAAAGTGATGATTTGCAAAAGTGTGGCTGTAACTGCGTTAATATTTCTAGCAATATTTCAAAATGTTTATTGCTGGCGTAAATTTTGGAAGGGCCGTAGAAGTGGTGGTAATCTAATTCATCCGTCAGTTAATATAACAAACAGTGAATTGCCTCCTGATCAATGGTTTGACCAAGTTCTAGATCACTTTGATCCAACCAATTATGTTACATGGAAACAGGTAGGTATTCTTTTTATTAATAATATAATACTGTACGATTTAGAAATATTGCTTATTATTCTTTTATGATTTGTTGATAGCGTTATTTTACGAATGATACATTTCATGAGAAAGGTGGTCCAGTTTTTTTGATGATTGGTGGTGAAGGTGAAGCGACGTCAAAATGGATGGTACAAGGTGCTTGGATACAATATGCAAAAGAATTAAAAGCTCTCTGTTTTCAAGTAGAACATAGATTTTATGGAAAGAGCAAACCTACAAAGTATAACTATTTTTATCTTACCTTTGTGGCATACAAATATTTAATATTGTTTTTCTTTTACACTCAGGGATTTGTCCATCGACAATTTATTTTATCTGTCGTCACAACAAGCACTTGCTGATTTAGCATATTTTATTGAAGCCATGAATAAAAAATATAATTTTGATGAAAATACAAAATGGATAGCATTTGGAGGCTCTTATCCTGGTTCATTAGCAGCATGGGTAAGGGAAAAGTACCCGCACTTAGTGTATGGATCCGTAAGCACAAGTGGTCCGCTATTAGCTAAAGCTGATTTTACAGGTTTTTTTTTTTTTTAAATGAAACCCAATTAGGCAATTACTTACATAATGTTTATAAAGTTATATTGATATTTTTCTCTCGTAAATAGAATACTATGATGTTGTAAAAGCTTCACTCGAAACATATTCAAAAGACTGTGTAGTTGCCGTACAGAAGTCATTTGCTCAGGTAGAAATTCTATTAAAGCATTTGATCGGTCAGCGAAATCTCAATGAGAAATTCAAGTAAAATTTACATGTTTTGCAAATTGACAAACGTAATTAAACTCATTTTAATTTCTAGATTATGCGATCCAGTGGAAAATTCAATCGATAACCCCTTAGATATATCAAATTTATTTGAAACACTTGCAAGTAATTTTGCTGGTGTGGTACAATACAACAAAGACTATAGTCCTCATGCAAAAATTACCATCGATCAGGTATAACGAATTATATAAAAATTATTAATGAACGGTCTGTAACTTGTAACTGTACAAGTGCATATCTTTTATCGAAACGAAATAAAGTATTTTAATATTATTCCAAATTATAATTTCGTTTTTAGGTGTGCGACGTTATGACAAATATGACTATTGGACCACAGATCAATCGTTTGGCACAAGTTAATCAATTACTTTTGGATCAAGAGGAAGAAAAGTGCTTAGATTACAAATATGACAAAATGTTATCAGAAATGAAAAATTATTCATGGAATTCAGAAGTATCAAATGGAAGTATGTATTTATAATGGATATAAAATTATAGCCCATATTCTTTTAAAAAAAGAACATATTAATGAACTTTGATGCAATTTCAGCTAGACAATGGACATATCAAACATGTACTGAATTTGGATTCTACCAAACATCCAATGATAAGGCAAACATTTTTGGAGATAGATTTCAATTAGATTTTTTCATTAAACAATGCTCAGATTTTTATGGAGACAAGTAGGGTGTTTTATTATAATTTTTTCTCTTTATTAATTGCAAATTAACTTCCTATAATTATGTACACATTTTTATAGATTCAATGCTGATCTTCTAAAAAAATCTATTTATCGCACAAATACTTATTATGGTGCATTGCATCCGCAAACCACTAATGTGATTTATGTGCATGGTTCAATTGATCCGTGGCATGCACTAGGTTTAACTAATTCGTCTGATCCGTCAATGCCAACTATTTATATTCAAGGTAAAAATTGAAGATATTTCGTTTAAAGTTTATATCAAAATCAATAATACATTCGATTGGTTTCAGGAACTGCACACTGTGCCAATATGTATGAACCACAAGAGAATGACTTCCCCCAACTGAAAGAGGCTCGGATTAAAATAAAACAATTTTTAAGTGGATTGTTCATATAGAATTGCATAAAATCTTATTTAATAATTAAGTGATTTATAAAAATTATTTTTTTTTGCACACAATTTCTTATATTAGTTTTAAAGTTAAAATGCAATCAAACTAAGATTTCTAAAATATAATGAGTTAAAAAAAAATGAATGCTGTTTTCATGTTTTTATTAAAGTTTGATTATAGTTCATATCGGGATTACAGAACATAATTTTAATTTGGAACGCAATGCTTAAAGAAACTTCTATAAATGCAAAATAACATTTATGCTCAAAACCGATATTAATCAAAATTTAATTTGATTTTTGTGATTTGGTTACATTTTTTAATCCTTCATAAACGCAGTTTTCATTCAAATCTGGTTGACACTTAAGATTCACTGGTGGACACTCACAAATATGTACATCCTTATTTGAACGACTAGTTTCCAATTCTTTTATATGCTCTGGCTTCTTTGCGTATATATCACTTTTCTTGGAATTTGTTGATTTAGCGGACGACACTGCTAATGGATCAATATCTTCTATAGGCCAATATTTCTAAAAAAAAAAAATACATATGTATTGCAATTTTTCTAATATAATTAGAAATAATGTATTACGTACTTCTGGTACTCTCCACATAAACACGGCACCATCAGCACTTCCTGTTACAATAAATCTTCCACATGGACTATATTTGCAGGTAACAATGACTGCTGCATGTCCATATCCAGCACACATTGGAATGCCGCTTTGATAATCCCATAACTATTTTTTTTTTGTGTAATATAAAATAGAATAATTAAAAAAATCACAAAATCAAATCAATTATTAATTATTTACCTTAACTATTTGATCGCTACCAACCGATACAAACATTTCTCCCGATACATTTAATGAGATACAATTAATGGACCCCTTTGAACTACCCTCAACGTCACGCACTAAAGTGGCATCAAACACTTCCCAATAGCTAACTCTTCGATTGGAACCAGTGGCTAATATTTGAACACCACTTGGATAGAATCGCGCACACGTGAACTGTGTATTAGCAAAAAGGACATGTTTTCTAGATAATCGACTGCACAAAAAAAAAATTAAATGAATTATAATTATATAATCTTTTTCAATTAATGTTAATTATCTTACGAAATGTCCCAAATAATACAAGTTCCATCACTAGACGATGAAACAATTTCTCTATCAAAACGATTAAAATCAATTGATGCAATCGGAGCAGTATGATCTTTTAAAACACCAATTAAACTTTGACGTGTTGGCTCAATTTTCCATACTCTTATCTGTCCTTCACAACCACCCGTTACTAAGATTCGACCACAACTTGAAATTGTAATAGCAGAACATCCTATTCAGATCAGAAGGTCGATTAAATGTATTTTTATTTGCAAGAAGAAAAGAACTAAGAAAAATATAAACAAACCTTTGTTGTGAGCATTCGGAATAGCATAAATTAATTTCCCCGTTAGCGGTGTAAATGCTCTTATGACACCATCATTCCATGCAGACACGATACTTTTACCATCAAATGAAAATACAATTCCCGCTGCTGAGAAATTTGGAACGACAATACGTAAAAGTTCCTGCATTTTCGTTGATGACCAAATACGCACAGATTGATAACTAGCCGTTGCAAAGACCCACGAGAAATTACTATAATTGAGTCATTTTAAATATTATTATTATTATTATATATTATTATTTAATTAGAAATATCTCTTACTGAGGAAAAGCTATGTCATACACAGTACTGGTATTGCAAGTAACTATTAATTTTAAATCAAAGGTTTGTATATTTAATGTATAAATTTCACATGTTTCTGTTCCAATAAAAATTGTGTCTGATTTTAATTGTAATGATGAAACACAACCATTAACTTTCTTTCGTTTTAGCTAAAAACGAAAACAAATATAATTAGAAGGAACAATTTCTGATATTCAAATTATACTATCATACCATTTTTAATTGTGGCCAAGTTGGTAATGGATAATCTTTAAATTTAACATTCCTCTCCTCGACTAATTCTATAGTTCCATCGCCGGCTCCAATTACCAAACGCTTTCCATTACCCAATATAAGTAAATCACGAACACCATTCGCGTAATTTTCACAATCTTTACCCCGCGGTTTCTTTGGATTGTGACGTGCAAAACAGCCCATTAAAATTGGAAATTTCTCACTTTCGGTACCATTTGATTCAGTTTGACAATTAAGTTGCACCTTCACTATGTCTCCACTCATAGTTCCCGCATACATAATCTTATCGTCCGCATTTACTTTCATACTAGTGTAATCACGACGTAATTTACCAACATATACATCATACGCTTGTAATTTATTATTAGTGGTATCGATACACCATAATCGAAGATTTTCTAAATGAAAATAAAATTTTATTGTGTACATTATATTACAAATATTTTTTTAGGAATCTATACTTACTTTCACCAGCTGAAAGAAAAATATTACCACGATTATGTAAGCAACATAGTCGACTTGCATCACCAGTAACTTCTTTTGTGGCATGTGCTCCGCAAACAGCAACACTATTTAAAACGAATATAAATTATAAATGGTTGTTAATCTTAGTTAATCTTATCCAATAACTATGTATTAAAATTACTTTTTTACAACGTCCCAAACAACAAGCATACCATCATCTTTTCCACCTAAACTAACTAAATATTGTTCGTTTGAAGTAAAGCACAGAGCTTCAACGCGAACCTTTAAATATTCAATTAATTAAAAAAAACATTTCTTTAATTATACTTATTATTACGAAATAAATATACTCACTTTATGTAGTTCATGACGGCTTTTTTCTTTTTTCGTTTCCCAATCCCATATAAGAACATAAGAACGAAATCCCATATGATTTATTTGACCAGAAGCAATAAGAGCTCCACTGTATAAAATTTAAAATATTTGATTTCTTGTACGTTATTTGATAAAAATTACAAAAACTGTACAGACATTTCAATAAATTAAGAGATCTGTTTTCTTAATTTTTAAAAATATAAATAAATAAATAAATAAATAAATATACCTTTTGGAAATATCAATATTTGATACGGTGTTTGTGTGACCACATAAAAATTGTTGCTTATTGGAACCGATAGTTATAATTGAAATTTTATTTCCCAATGGAAATATTAAATGTTTGTTACCTGGATGTACCTTTAGACCGGCGGGTATTTGTCCTATAATTGTCATTTATTTTGTTTAAAAAATGAAGAGACTTACAAAGAATAAATAATTTACCATCAAATCCAAAAATTGCAATAGGTTCTAATTCTTCCACAATATTTTTGTCCATTTCATCAATTTCCTCCATTTCGTACGATTACACAGGTTTAAAAAAATTGTTATTACCACAAACAATGAATGGAATGTAATACCAATTATAAATCTCAAATAATGTGAATATTATTAAAAATCTTTATACTACGTTTTTGTCTTTGTTTTGATTATATAAACAAAATTATTGAATAAAAATTGTCGTTGGTTGCTAACATGTTCTCTAAGGTGAATGACATTGGTTATTATAGCAAGTGAAAAAATTATTTCATATGTTGCTCCAGAAGAAGTGCTCCAGTTATACACTTTATTACATTGGTTCCTAGAGAACATATTTAACATTTATAATATGAAGTGCAGCTCATCAGTAATATTTACAATAAATTCCTTGTAATTATTTGTTGCATATGCGAGCAAAATATATTTAGAGTCTGGATCAATTACAGCTCCTTCAAAATTCCATTTTTTATATGAATTAATGGCAAATGTTGCTAATTCTAAGCCAAGGTGGTAACAGTTTATTTAGTAATATGGTTACGAATCTTAATAGTTAAGGTATTGAGAAAAATCTGCAGACCCGTAATTTTCATAATAATAATAGAAGAAAAAGTTAAGAAAATTTTGGCTCTACCAAAAAATGCCAAATTAACTTTACCACCTTTATATTTCGTAGAATTGGAAGAAATTATAAACATTTAATTTGGTTGAAATATTTAAAAGACTCAGAATTTTTTAAAAAAAATAATATACATATTGGCTTTTTTTTGACGTCGTGCATCAATACCAAAGTTAATAATTAAACGTTTAACTTGATTTTCTTTGTAATCAAGAAAAAAAAATATTTCACAACAGAAAATATACAGCAATGTGAGTGAACTAATAAAATTTATTTTTAGTACGTATTTCCTATTTTTTTTTTTTTCCAGAATGCTTAATTAACAATTAAGCAGTTATTTGTATCAATATATAATTATTATCATGTTTTCAATATGTTATTTGCTGCTTATATTCATTTATTGAGTGGTTGTAATTTCATTACTTGACCAATATTAAATAGATTTTTGATAATTTAAAGAAAAATTATAATTTTATATAATTTGTGTAATAAATTTCTTTAGGCTTAACAAATTATTTTAGAATTAAACTTGATGATTTTGAAATATTTAATTTAATGAAATTAAATTTATTGAATTTAGTTTCAATTTTGAATTTAACAGTTTGTTAAGATAATAACATTTGTATGTAAATTATATTTCCTGAAAAAACAGACCAAATAGATATCTTGTAGGCTGCAGTTATTGTTTAAAAAAAAAAAACTACCAGATGGACGATATGTCCATAACATTAATGGTCAGAGGGGGGCAGCGAATAACTCATTAACATTAAATAACTTCGGAAAGTGGTTTTCTTAGAAAAATCAGGAAATTAATAAAATATATATTATTAGTAATGTAATTGAATTACTTTTTTCCATGGTTATACAATTCCATTACATTTTATAGACAAATGTAATTAAAACGCATATTATAAATTACAGTTCTCCTGTAATTAAGTCATCCCTGCATCTATATAAGAAACATTTCAACACCATATTTTATAAGGAGGATAATAAAATATTTAACAAAATAACACAAATAAATAAAACGAAATAAAATTGAATATTAGGAAAATATCAAGATAAGTTTATTAATCCATACATTGGCTGTTTATTTTCTTTGTGACAAAAATAATAAGGCAAATTTATTATTTAATTAAATATTTATATTCGAATTTATTTTTAATGTAATCGATTTTAAATACAATCATAGAGTAATATTGTCAAAAAATAAATCAGAAAAAATTTGTTCGGTCGGTATAGCTTACTTAAAATAATAACTAGTTGATATAATTTAACTAAATTTCATTTATAGGTACTAAATATAAAAAGAAAAAATATCATTTCAAAGCAATCTGTTTCGAAATCGATTACATCATTTCAGTTTCAAACAATTTGAATTAATATATGCGACAATATTAAAGTAAATAGGAAAAATAATTTCTTATTTTAAGTGTAAAATATTAAAATAATTATATAGAATAATACTCATTTCTTTTTATTCTTAAACAACTAGTATTATTAACTTAAATTCAACCAATTGGAACTACTGTTGAATGCTACCCCATGTTCGCAATAATCCTGTACGATTTAACTTTTTGCCAATTGTTTGCACATGAAAACCGATTTGCTGTAGTTCATCATGGTTAAGAATTTTTCTACCATCAAATATATATGCCGGTTTCATCATTGATTGAAAAATAGTATTATAATTTAATGTCTTGAAGGAAAAAAGTAAAAAAAAAAAACAATATAAATTAATATGGATTAAAATTTAACTAAAGATATAATATATTAAAAATTTACCACAAATTCATCCCATTCAGTACATAATACAATTGCATGTGTTCCTTTAACTGCTTCATATGGATCACTGTGAATTGTAATTGCTTGTTTGACATGATCTAAGTGCTCCGTAACACACGCATTCGTAAGATCTTCAATGATTTGATTTTCATCAACTTTTGGATCATATATATTTAATTTGGCACCTTCTTCAAGTAATGTCTTGCACACGGTTAGCGCTGGTGTTTCACGTGTATCGCCAGTATTTTTTTTAAATGCAAAACCAAATATCGTTATCCGTTTATCGGATACAGTGTTAAATAAACATTCGATTATCTAAGGAATCAACAACAATAACAAAAATTAATGAAATAAAATTTATTATTATTAAATTTTACTTTATATTTGTTTTTAAATTATGCCTTTACATACCTTTTGTGCAAATCGTGTTTTTTGATATTCGTTCATATCGATTACTTGTTGCCAATAGGCTGCAACTTCTGGTAAATTAAGACCTTCACAAATATATACTAAATTAAGAATGTCCTTTTGAAAGCAACTGCCACCAAAACCAATTGAAGCTTGTAAAAATTTTTCACCGATTCGTGAATCTAAACCAACCGCTTTGGCTACTTGTGATACATCCGCACCGGTTGCCTCACATACCGCTGATAATGAATTAATACTTGATATTCTTTGTGCTAAAAATGCATTGGCGGCCTGTGAAATATAAAATATTAATTAATTAGCAAGAAAATTTGTAATTATATTGATATCTTTATTATATAAAATACAATTTGAACAACTTACTAATTTTGAAAGTTCTGAGCTCCATGTATTTGTTGTTAATATTTTTTTTTTTGGTATCCAATGCTGATATACCCAAGATAGTGTTTCAATCGCTTTTTGACCAGTCGCAGTCTCCTCACCACCAATTAAAACTCGATCAGCATTTATAAGATCGTCAACTGCAGTTCCTTCGGCAAGAAATTCCGGATTTGATAATATCTCATAACGAACACCTGATTTTATTTTAATGTTTTAATGTTGTAATAAAAATATATTGAGAATTTGAGAATCCCCTATCTTTTTTTAATTGAGTTTCTTTTAAATATACCTGGTTTATGATTAGCTCTTAAAATATGCATAATACTTTCAGCGGCTCGTACTGGCACAGTACTTTTCTCCACAACAATTTTATTATTTTGTGCTATTTCTGCTATCATACGTGCAGCACTTTCTACATATTTTAAATCAGCAGCTCTGCCACGTCCGTTACCAAAAGTTTTTGTTGGTGTATTTACCGATATAAATATAAGCTCAGCATCTTTAATAGCCGTTTCAATGTCATTCGAAAAAAAAAGATTTTTGTTACGACAATTTTTCACTACTTCATCAAGGCCCGGCTAAAAAGAAAAAAAAAATAAGGAAGTTAATATCACGCTGATAAAATTTAATACAAAAATACAATTTGTTTTTGGTCAAGTACTTTATTAATTTCATGATAAACAGCGAAAACTATAAAAAAAAAATATTTTTTCTTTATATCCTGAAATAATTAATATTTTGGGTGATTTTCTTTTTTTTGCTTTTACATATTTATAATAATTAAAATACAAGCCAATTTTTAATCAAAATATATTTTCGTAGAAATTCATAAATGAAGCATGTTGAAAACATATATTGTATATTATTATGTGTATTATATAAACGGCTGCAACAATTTAAAATGTTACATAAATAATACAAGCGAGACAACCAGAAAGCAATAATATGATTACGATATTGCCCCCCATATAAGATTCAACGTTAAATGAATTTAATCGTTTTTTAAAATATTTAATGCTGTAAATATTAATATGTACAAAATCACAGGATAATATCATTAGTAACCTCATTAATTTCTCTCATTTAATTGTCCCAGCTATTCAATAAAGAAATACTTAGAATTAATTTATTTCGGTGATAAACTTTCTTGGAAATGATAAAACTGATGTATATTTGCTGACAAAATTATTTAATATATTAAACAGAACGGATACGTGCTACGTCATCATTAAAGCAGTATTGTATTTGTGCGATATATTGCTTTTTACATTTTTCTCTAATTTTTCATGACTACTTATGTCCGTTCAAAAATAATAATTTTTTGACCTTATAAGAAATTAGTTAAAATTAGTAGATATTTTTTAGCGACAATAAAAAAAAAATGAACATTAGATATTTTACATATATACATATTATTGTTCGAAATGTAGGACATATCGATAATGATCTGATAGTCTGTACTTCTTTTTTTATTGATTGACAAGAAATTGACGTAAAATTAATTCTGAATGAATTGAAATTAATTTATTGTATTGAATATAAGATGTCAAAATAACTAACATCTGGCTCTATACCAAAAATTAAGCATTTTCAGAATATTGGAAAATATGAGTCACTAAAAAAATATATATATATGTATAACTTTTTAATTTTTTTTATTAGATAAAACCTATGCACATTAAAAGACATACTAAATCTAATGAATCAAACTTTTCTTAATTCACTTTTATACAAATAACGAAAACAGAGCTTTATTCTAGAAAAAACAAACTATCAATGGATTGAGGTACACGACTTCATTTTTGTGAAAAAAAATTTGCGAAATCAGTACTTGATTTTTTTAAAAAATGAATTAAAAATGATTACAAATTACTAATGCTGATTATCCCAAAAGATATAATAAATATTTTATTAATATTTACAAATTATTACAAATTAATATTCTTATTTGGTGTTGACATCATTCTCATAATATAAACAGTTAGATCATTCTATCTGGCTGTAATAAAATGATAAACGAAGACATTTTTATTGTATTGTGAGCTTACCGTATATCTTTTATTAATAGTGTTTACATTATATAAGGTACCATACACAATTAATACATTATTATCGCTATTATAAAAATAAGAAAGAACAAAAAAATTAATAACATTTCAAGGTAAGTATCGCAAATCGCTATAAAGTAACATCGTCAATCTGATAGCATCATTATTAGTAAATTTAATTATTTAAATGTATTAACAAAGACCAATGATATTTAATTCAAAACAGATATGGGACTATTTCAAATACATGTATTTGAAATATATAATTCAACTGCAATATGTGATTTGAATATGAAATACAAAATTCATTTTAAAAGTGATGTATTTGAAATACTTTTGTAACCAGCACTGCAGTTTTTATTATGGTTCGTTTTTTTTTTTTTAGTGTAAAACGCTTGCTTCTTTGTTCAAAAAGTATTTTCGTAAGTATTTAAAATACAATTCAAATTAATTGTATTTTTGTATTTTGAATTTAAAAAAAATACAATTCAAATACAAAGTATTTCAAACATATTTTAAGCTAAAAATCCCATCAATGATTCAAAATAATTATTCAAAACATGACCATCAATGGTGACAGCATAGATGGAATTGATATTAGAGCCAACTCGTTAATCAATCAATATTATTTAAAAAAAAAATCACTACAGAATGTGATAATTATAATTTTAGTTTGTAAAAACACAATTTACACGACAACACATGGCTTTTTAGCAACCATTTTATTATCTAAAATCTTTAAGCTCATTCTATAATAAATATGTTCGTTAATAAAGTGCCTTTGTATTCTACAGTATTATAAAACAAATTATGGTCATATGGTCATTAAGATTATAATTACACAAGAAATAAAAAAAAAACTATAATTATTAATGACACAGTCACGTTTCACTTACCTCATAAATAGGCAATTTGTCTGAATTCCATTGTGCTATTCTATCGACACTGAGATCAACAACCGTGATTTGAATGTCTGGACACTTTAGTGCCATAACACTACAAGTTGGCCCACCCACATACCCAGCACCAATGCAACATATCTTTGAAATAACCATTTTTATTTCTTTTTATATATTTTCTTTCTTAATAATTTAATTTACCGGAACTGTAGATTTAACTGAAATAATATCACAAAAAAAAAAAAACAATATATACAATTATATATATACAATACAAACATTTTTACTTTATTGCTATTCAAAGAGTTCAAAGCTATCGTTAAAAATGCAGAATGCGATAAAAAAAAAATGTAATGTTTTAGTAAGCAAAAGTAACTAGCAGGTTTAGTATAGGCGATTTTGATAGGTTTAGGTAGGGGAGCGGCAGAAATGCTATGTGCATAATTCAAGTTTTTATGCTTCACGAACAAATGTAAATTGTAAATACAATTCATTTTATTTTATTCTTACATTGCACTTATTTTGCTTGTTCCAATATTCGTTATGTATTCACAAAATTCTGTATATGTTGCATTCACTTTATGTTTTTGTTAAATACAAAATTTTACCAGCACACACGAATATTAAAAATAAAACAAAAATACTTTAAACTTTAGTTTAGATTAAATACAAACAATATGATCACAGTGAAAACAGACTAAGCAGTATGACTGCCAAGACAGAAATGAAAAGACGAATCGTATGGTTCTTTTTTAATCAAATTGGTAAGTAATGTCATGTGTCATTGTCAGAATAATTTTAGGCTGGGAACCTAATGCATTATTTATACAATTCATTTATTATGTTAACCAATAATGGAGGTCAAAGACCCTATATTTTTATTCTTTTATAACTAGCTCTATAATAGATATTCGGTATTTTGTATGTTTTCGGTCCACTAGGATGACTTAAAATTAAAGAAAATTTAACAATAAATTGAATATGCTCGCTATATTTTACTTACATAACGACATATCACATACGTATGTATGTATGTATGTCTATTCACCTCCAGAAATACCAAAAGATTTTTTTTATGCAGATATTGAAACTTGATTCAAGTTCAATTTCTCTAAAGGTGGTTTTACACGTAAGTGTAAGTGCACTAACAATGAAAAAATTGCAGCTACGTGACTGTTTTTTTAATTTTAGTGAATAAGAATAAACAAAACTTGCATATTCAGCTGTAACTTGTTAATTGTTAGTGAACTTTCACTTATGTGTAATATTTAGTAAGTATTTAGAAGCAACCAATTTTAACAAAATATCAATGAACAACTATTAAAAGGCACCATACTCACTAGCGGAATAGTTTAGAACATTGAAAACAGTTTCATCCATTTTCCCATATGATCAATACTGCGTACAGAAAATATCCAATGGTTCCATAAATATTTTTTATATATTTACATATAATATATCAATATTTTCTCATTATTTAACCTCAATTTTAAAGCGCCACTCAATTATTTGACATTAGCTCCATTGTGTATTTAATAAATATACTTTATAAATATTGTCATATCAAAAATAAATTGTTTAATTTTAAATGCACAAATGCACAAATGAGGTAAGTGACTGTTTAAATAATGAACTAGATATCCCGGAATTTAAAATATGTTATTAATTTTGTGATTGTCTTGTTTATCACACGCATTTATTAAATACTTAGTTATTTAACAAAGTATTTCAAATAATTTGCAATACAATTAATTGAGGTTATTATAATTAAAAAGGGCATTAAGCATATGTTCGTTATGCAGATTGCAAATGCAAATATGTAAAATAAAATTGTAAGAACGTTGCCTACGAATGAATGGTTTTTGACATAGATGTGGAATTTTGTTTCTTTTTTTTTATCGAATAACTAATAAATTTCAATATGAATAAGCAAAAACGCATTAATAAAACAACCAATTTATTTTTCCAAATTTTTTATTTATTATTCTTCTCTTTGAAATTACATTATGAATAAAATATAATTAACAATTTTTGTTGTTGCTGTTGTTGTTTTATTAATTATATAATAAAATAACTTAAATATAAAACTACTTACTGCTTGGTCGCAATTTATTGATAATAATATTAATAATAATAAAGCAATATTTGCAGTAATTTTTTTATTTCCTCTTTTTTTTTTGTCTACTAAACCTATATAATAGTTTCACTGTTCAGCCCCGCAGCCGCATCAATTGCATTCACAAAGTTTTTTTTTTTTTTAAATGAAAAGAAATGAAATAGTAATAAAAAGAATAATAATAATTATGAAATGAAAAGCTTTTTTTTTTTTGTTATTTATTATTATTTTAGAAACAACAGAACAAAAAAAAAAAATAGGAAAAAAAGGAAAATAAAAACAAGATTCAAAATAAAGAAATAAAAATTAATTGGAAATTCATTATTTTTTTTTTAAAAGAAAGTAAAATAAAGAACTTTAATTTAAGTATTATAGTTTTTATATATTAATTATAAGAATTAATAATTAATTATTTATAGTTTTTATTCTTTTTTCGTACGCAAAAACTACTACTTATTACTTAGTTAATAGTTTTTTTTTGCCTCAAAAAAATCAGTAATTAATTTTTATTTTTATTTTTTTTTTTATTTTTATTTTTATTTTAATTAGCTTATACGTAATTTATTATTTATTTTTATGTGTGTTTGTGTATGTGTGTGTCTGTGTAAGTTTACTCGCAACATCTTTGAAAAAAAAAAATTATGGATAATATTATAATTATTATAATAATTTATAGATCCTTCTCATACTATTTATTTGTTTGTTTGTTTTGTTTTTTTTTCTTCTTTTTTAATGTTTATTTTAATATGAACTAATCATATTAAACCATCTTGATGATGATGATCTTATATGGGGTACCTATTAAAATGATGTTAATAAGTTTTATTATCTATTTAATAATTCATACGGTTCGAGAAAACGATTTTTCCTTTTTATTTAAATTATAAATATAATTGTATTACTACTTTTTATCGTTTTATGATTAAAATAAACAGCACACAAATCTTTAATTTTTAATTTTTGCGTTTCATTTGGAGGTTCGTCTATATTAATTTAAATATATCCTTGGATTTGAATGTCTTGAAAACATGAGACAAAAAAAAATTAAACTATATTAAAAGTTTAATTCAAATTAATTTAATTTATTTAAACGTTTTTTTTTTTTTGTTTGTTTGTTTTCATCATCCTCTTTTTTATTATTTTGTTTTGGGTAAAAGGTAGCGTAATTTTTTCTTTGTAGCAATTAGAATGATATCTAATATTCATTTAGTTATTCGTGAACGGCGGGCGGTTATTTTATTCCATCAGTGGTTACTAAAAAGTAGAAATAAAAAATAATTAAACATTTTTATTAAGAACTTGAATCAATTTTGTATTGCAGAATGTTATTTATTTATTTTATTTTTGAATCAGTTAGCGTTACTGCTGATAGTATCGTGCGGTAGCTTAAAATTAAAAGCTTATAGTATTGGTCAATGGTGTCGCATTTTATTTTGAGTTAGTCCCTTTCGAAATAATGGTGTGGTCACATATAATGTTAATGAGTTTTATAAAAAAAAATTCCTAACCTTAATGTAATGTAATTTCAAGTGAAAACAAAAATAAAATAAAACATAGTTTTCAAATATTAACTGTCAGTTAAAAAAAAAAATTGTTATTTTTTCGCCGATGGAAATTTTTGCAAAAAAGAAGAAGTTAGAATGCTTTTTTAACTATTTAAGTTTTAAGTCCAAAAACAGAGAAAACTATTTAGTTTTTAGTTAAATTCACAGCTCTAAAACATTATTTATAAAATTAATCTAATAAACAATATAAATAATTTTCGTTTCTTCAACAATTTACTATTTGAAATGTGTGTGTGTGTGTGTGTATAATTGTATACTCAGAAATGGCCGAATTGTAGCCACAGAACGGTAATAATTTCAAGACGCCTACATTATTTTCATTAATCGCATTATAAATTGGATAGCAACGTAACGTTGCAATATATTTGTTCCAACATTGTTGAAATTTAAAATCATTTCATTGTATTGAAATAAGTAGTGATAATGGCTTTAGATAAATATAAATTGAAAAATAAAAATATGTACGCACTCACTTTACATTTTGATTGATATATTCTATTGTTTGATGCAGGAAAAGCTGGAAATTATGATAATATTTATGTAGTATTTTGCATTCAAATTAACTATAAGTCAAATGCATAAATTCAAATGTTTTTTTTCGATATATAATTTGACAGAAATATGAAATATTTGTGACTGCGAAATTAAATCAATACTTTTATAGTTTTTAATTGGATAATGAAACATTACAAATAAGATATAAAAGACATGATAATTGATCTAGTTTATGTAATTATAATGCTCCAGGAATATTATTTATTATTGAAATGGAATATTCAAATCAAATTCTGTTGAACATAGCCTTTCTTAATATTTATATAATGAGAACATAATACTAATTTCGTCGGTTTCAATTATTTAATCATTTTAATGATCATTCTCGTATTATTTAAAATAGAAAATAAAAATAATATAATATAAAATAAAATAAAATAAAATAAAATAAAATAAAATAAAATAAAATAATGATAATGATAATGATATAATACATTTATATTGTTTTAACTATGCATAAAACACATAGCATATGAATTTTAGTTTAATAATTTTATATCATAATATCGTATGATGCGCAAATTAAAGCGATATGTTAATAATAAATCTGAATTGAATGAATGCATATATAAACACATTTTATACAAACATTTATAATGGAAAAATCATATTGTTGACGATATTTACATAATATGATAAGTGAAAGACTTAAAAATGGGCATTCAATTAAATGCTTACAATTTAAGAAAAATCTAAGCGTGTATAAATGTCTGATTATTGTTCGATGCTCCATTATTTAAAAAAAAAAAAGCAATATAAATAGTATTTTGTTTAATTTAAATGAAGAACTGAGAGGATGTATAATTTACCTTCTGATCGGGTTGACTCATTAAATCTTCCAAATTAAAATATACTTCTCCAGTTGTTGATGTTACCGGTGTTGTTGTGGATGTTGTGACGCAAGTTACATCTGCACCAGACACTTGTAAATTATCGCCGTCTTGTGATGCTACTTCCATTTTAATATTTGCTTGTTCCGCAGAATCCTCAATATGTTGTGCAAAGGCTATTGAAACTGGCACCTGAACACCATCTTCATTAACAACGTGCATACCTTCTGGTAATTCACCATCACCATGCTGTTGTATAACAAGGTGCCCATCTTCATTGAGCATTGATGCATCAATTAGCTGCGCTTCATTGTTATCACCTTGTACCAAAATCATTTGATTATTTTCACCTTGAATCATTTGAAATGTTTCGCCGTCACCATCGCCGGCTTGTAATACACCAACACTTTGAAGTAATTGTTGGATCTGCTCGCTATCTGTACCTTGAACTAAAATTTGATTTCCATCTGCATCTGTGGTTAATATGTGATTATCCAACTGAAGTAATTGACCATTTTCATTTAAGATAAATTTAATTTGCCCACTTTCAGCGGCATTTTGAATATCATCTAAGTCCATTGGTACCTGATCGGTATTAGATGGTTGACTTGAATCGCCGTCATCATCAAGACTTGGCATACTAACAGGTGGACCACTTTGTGAATGTTGATCAGATTCAACAGTTTCTTGCTGTTGTTCTTGTTCTTGTTGCTGTTGATGTAGTTGTTGTTGTTGCTGTTGCTCTTCTGTCTGATCAAGTACTGGCATATCAATGCCAATTGAAGATAGTCCATCGTTTCCTTCCTGTTTAATTTTATGGTCCTGAAAATGTTCATATATTTTTTTTTTAAATTTTAATATTATTATTTGAAATATTAGCAAAATTGTAAACTTACATTTTCAAGCTCAACACCAGTATTACTATCATCCTGTTCATGTTGTTGCGCTGGCATAGTAATGTTAAATGTATAACCACCTGTAGAACTTTCTTGGCTTGTTATCACCAAATTTTCATTGTTAGTTGTATTTCCTTCAATTTCCGCTTTATCTGAATGCATTTTCTCGAACATAATTTCCAGATCAGTATCAGAAATAGATGTGGTTGGTTGAGTTTGTATGATTGTCGTTGGTGTACTTGTACTTCGCACATCTTGTCGTATCAAACTTTGGGCATTTGTGGTTGCAGGCGTTGTGGTTGCTGTCGTTGTTGCAGCTGTCTTATTATTTTTCTCACGTTTATGAGTTTCCATGTGCTGTTTGTAATACGTTTCTTGTATAAATGTCAATGAACATATGTGACAAGAAAAGAAATGAATTTTTGGACCAGAATCCCCAGTATCACGGAGTGCTTCATCGATTGTTTCTTGGAGCAATTTTTGTGTGGTACGTTCTTGGGATCCAACCTGTTGCTGTTGAACTTGTTGTTGCTGAACTTGTTGTACTACTTGTTTTTGTAGTACTTGTGTTTGTGTCTGCTGTTGCGGTTTATGTGTTTCAAAATGTTTTATGAGTAACTCCCTTTGTGGGAATGACATTGAACATGTACCGCATTTAAAGTAATCGGGACAATGCGTTTTAGCATGAACACTGGCTTGCTCTCTAGTTTCAAATCGTAATGAACAAATACGACATTTAAATGGTTTCACTTTAACATGTTTCCGTAAGTGTTCGTCGTAACTCTGTTTATCAGCTGT
Organism: Catotricha subobsoleta; assembly: GCA_011634745.2. Classification (NCBI taxonomy): domain Eukaryota; kingdom Metazoa; phylum Arthropoda; class Insecta; order Diptera; family Cecidomyiidae; genus Catotricha; species Catotricha subobsoleta. The sequence continues at coordinate 18,642 of JAABKK020002448.1, forward strand.
TTTATAAGTGCACATGTTGCAGGAAAATAATTGACCTAAAACGAATATTTAACAAATTATTAAAAGCTTTTAATTTAATTGAAATTAATATAATTTTTTATAGAATGTTTTTGAAACACCGATAAATGACAATAAAAAAAATGTATGTATGTTGGATTTTATTTTCAAATAGAAAGTTATTGCACAAAAAATTCAATTCAATTTTTACCTGTAACAGTTGAAGTTGTAGTTTCAATTGTCTTAATATCTGGGTGATTAGTTTCCATGTGTTTCTTGAATGTAGCTTCATTCAAATAATTTATACTGCAAATGCTGCAAGTAAATTCGCTTGCATGTTTCTCGGCATTGTGTGTCTTCAAAGCAGTCATATTAGTAAAAAGCTTTTTACATATTTTACAACGATAGCCATTTTGTTGCCTACATGTATCGTAATGTGGTTGAAATTGTTTCAAATCTGTGGTTTTAAAATCACACGACATACATTTATATATTTTGATGGGTTTTTTTTGTTGTGTCGGCTGTTGCTGTGATTGTCCCACTGATTGAATTTGTGTAATTGTTGTTGTGTTTTGTTGTTGCTGTCGAACAACTTGTAGTGGCTGCTGTTGTTGAACAATGTTATTTTGTTGACGATCATGTTGATCAAACATGCCGCTTAATTGATTTTCAATCGGATCATTACTACCACCTACAGCTAAAATACGTGCCGTAGTTGTTGTTCCTGCTTGTGATTGAATTGGCTGTAACATTGGTATAGTTGTAATTTTCCGTGTTAAACCATCATCGTCATTTTCACCGCCATTACTTGTTTTTCGATTTGAATATGTTGAAGCGACACCAGCACCAGTGTTAAGCCTCTGTACTTTGGATGGCGGTGGTTTATCAGCATTACCAGATACAGCATTACCACCATCATTTATGCCATATTTGTTATTTATTAAATTCATGATATTTGCTTTAACGCGATCAAGATCATTTTCTAATCGATCCATATGATTAAACATTGTTAAACACCGTTTGCAAATTACATCATCCACACTTATAATTACCATGAATGCATCACCAACAATACGTCCAATTTTGGTTGGAATTTTTGTATTTGATACAGATGTAAATGCTTCGGTAACCAATGTACCATTATTTCCAATGTGCTCATCGCACACATAACATTCACCTTTCTGTACAAAAACAGTTTTTTGTTGCTGTTTTAATATTCGTGGTTGTGTTGGTCCGGTGACGCTTACCGCTCCACTTGACAATAAACTATTTATTTTTCTTACTGCATTCATTTGGATGTCTTCGGCGTTTGTTGTTTGACCGTACACCTAAAAAATTAACATAATTGAGTAAACCAAACATAAAATAATTAAATAAAACAATTTAACATTAAAACGAATTTGTTTGGTTAGCATAAAAAAAAATGCGGCTTAAATAAAACATAAAAATTTCAATTGCAGCGGCCGTCAAGCCAAGGCGTCACATTGAAAAATGAACCGAATGAAAACTATCAATATGTAACCAGACAATTTAACTAATTTAAACAATTTTTTTCAAAACATTTTAATATAATAACATTTTATTAACCTTTCTCATGTTCGGTTGAATACTTTTTTTCATTTTAGTAAATGTTTACGCGTTAAAAACGCGCCTAATTTTGCTATTTTGATGGAAAATAATCTAATAAGTTCGGACCACTGAAATGAACTGCGAAAACATGGCGGAACGTGTGAGTCGCCTCCTGTGCGGAGTTTTCATAACCAATAAAAACCATAGAATTAAAATGACATACTAATACAATTTTGCAATATACAAAATGATGATCGATTTAATATTTTATGAAAATGAAACTCTTTCAAATGAATTTAATCGAATTTCAATTGTAATATCGAGCATAAATAAATGTTAGTTATTAAGTAAATTTCACGGTAATTTTATATATATTTATATAAATATCGATGCTTCGATAGTCCGAAAAATCTATTTCCACGTAGTATTTCCGGCAGGTTGTCATTTAAGATTTACAACGTATATAGAATGGTTTTGATATACTATGACTGGCATATAATTGTATCAGTTATATATATTTTTCGTACGGCTATAAAATAATTTATATTAAACGTATGAATTTCTTTTTTTTTTTATTTATATTTATCTATATGTTATTTGTAAAAAACATGTAGAAAGAGTAATAAACATAGAATGGTGGTTACATTTGAAATTTCAGTTTTGATATTTTGTATATTTTATTATTTTGTTCAGTGGTTTCCACGAATTTATGATAAACACAAAAAGTAATTAAGTTTTATATTGTTATTCAAAGTTAATTAAGACTATTTTAATTAATATTAAATTAATTTTTTGAATAAATATCGCTAGGTTCTCTAGCCTAAATGTGAATAAATATAACAAATGCGTTGTTGAGAGTAAATTTGACATGTTTCCTGAACATCAGCTAGCAACAATAATAACGATAATATTATGAACTAAAATCACGATCTATATTCTAAACAATTTCTAACTGATTTGGTAATCAAGGGATAAACCGTGCACAGCATGGTTTATATTTTTTGCCACCATTAGTATTTGTACTGAAAATACGGCGCTGCATGTATACCTGTGGGCAACTACAACAACAAAATACATTGTTTTGCCCACAGGATAAGCGGTGTCTAGCGGAATTTTTCAACACGAAAAGCATGGTTTATTTTCAAATTCACATTTCATTCTCAGTCATATGTGAATTTTTTTTTTTTAATTACTTATATATTGTGTTTTTAATAATGTGACTTTCAATATATTGTTAAAACTATAAATTGTGAATTCAAAATTTTGTTGATGTATACGTAGTAAGAAAAAAAAAGAAGAGAAAAAGATAACTATGCATTTGGTTGGTTGATTCAGTTATGTCTCTTTTTTCATTACGTGTTTGGATGTATTTCACTAGTTTATGTATGAGTTTAGCAAGCCGTAGATACCTTAATCACCTTAATCTAGCTATAGTCATGAAAATACATTCTAAAGAATTTATATATTACGTATATATATTAATTGTTGCTATAGCAACTTTATAGTAGAGAGTAGTCGTAAACAAATGCTAAAATTTACCCGGAGAGATAATTTTTACATAAATATTTTATTGTTACATCAACCTGTCAAAAGCTATTGTTCAAATCATAAATATAATATATTTTTTATATTATAAAAATGACATATCTGAAATTTTAATATTAAAATGCGTGCTATTCCTAAATGGGTTGAAAAAATCCATGAAGAAAATATTGATAATGACCAAGCAAGGTAATTTCATTTCTATAGAATACGTTTTTTTTTTATATATAAAGACAAATCTGAAAATACATTTTATATTGTTTTTAATTTTAGTGTTCATTCAATTTGCTTTAATCCAGATGGCACACAATTAATTGTTGGAGCCTGTGACAAGGTATTAGTTTACGAACCAAATGAAGGTACACTTCTTCAAAGCTTAGCCAGCCACAAAGATACAGTTTTTTGCGTAGCATATGCTTCTGATGGAAAGAAATTTGCATCAGGTAGTGCTGATAAATGTGTAATTGTATGGACCAATAAATTAGAGGGACTGCTGAAATATTCGTAAGAATTTCTTTTATAATTAAATCATTTTCAGTCAAATGAATTTAAAAAAATTTAAACTGTTAATTCTACATTGTAGACACGGTGATCCCGTACAATGTCTTGCATTTAATCCTGTATCGCATCAACTTGCTTCTTGTACACAGTCGGACTTTGCATTTTGGTCTGCTGAACAAAAGGCAGTTCAGAAATATAAGGTTATTTCAAGAATTAATTGTTGTGCATGGACAAACGATGGACAATATTTAGCGTTAGGATTGGCAAATGGAATTGTTTCAATCAGAAATAAAGTATTATTTTTAAATTAATTTCATAATTTTGATTTAAATTGTTTTAACAATTACCTGTATTTTTAGGCAGGAGAGGAAAAAGGGAAAATTGAAAGACCCGGTGGAACCAATAGTCCAATTTATGGTATTGCATGGAATCCAATTAGTACTGGAAATACAGATACAATTTGCATTGCAGATTGGGGACAAACTATTTCATTTTTTACATTGGGTGGACAAACCGTGGGTAAAGAAAGAGCATTAGGTTTTGATCCACTCGCTATTACATGCTTTCCTGATGGAGAATTTATAACAGTGGCTGGTTGCAATAAAGCTGTACAGCTATTTACTAAAGATGGCATTCGGTTAGGAATGCTTGGTGAACAGCATAACTCCTGGATTTGGTCAACAGCGATTCATCCATCAGGATCATCTCTTGTAAATTATATTTGCATAATTTTAAGTTTTCAATTTTCGACTTATTTTCTCATTTTATAATCTTATATTAGATTGTGGGATGTCAAGATGGCACATTAGCCTGTTATAATCTTGTGTTTAATACAGTACATGCATTATACCGTGAACGGTATGCCTTTCGAGAAAATATGTGTGATATAATAATTCAACATTTAGTTTCTGGTCAAAAAGTTCGAATTAAGTGTCGTGATCTTGTAAATAAAATTGCAATTTATCGAAATCGTTTAGCAGTTCAATTACCAGAACGTGTTGTTTTATATGAGCTAAGTTCAGCAGAAAATCAGCCAATGCACTACAAAGTAAAAGAGAAAATTGGCAAAAAATTCGATTGTAGTCTATTAGTTGTATGTGCTCAGCATTTGGTATTGTGTCAAGAAAAAAAATTGCAGAGTTTAGATTTTGCCGGATTGTTACAAAGAGAATGGATAATGGATAGTTTTATTAGATACATAAAAGTAACCGGTGGTCCACCAGGTAAAGAAGGACTGCTTCTGGGATTGAAGAATGGTCAAGTTTGGAGAATATTTTTAGATAATTCTCTGCCAATTTTGGTAACAACGGTTCTTTCATCTGTTCGGTGTTTGGACTTAAATTCAACCAGATCAAAACTAGCAGTTGTTGATGATGCTGGTCGTATGGTTGTTCGTGATTTAGTTAATGATGCAATGTTATATCAAGTTAGTAATTTGAAATTATATTTATTTCACTAAATATTCATATTTTATTTATTTAAAAGGACAATGGAGTTAACTCTGTTTCATGGAATACACATTTAGAGTCAATGCTTTGTTATTCTCATACTACTGGAGGGTTAAGTGTACGAGTTGGTTCACTACCGCCTAGAAGCCCTCAAAGTATGCTTGGTGTGGTAGTCGGTTTATGTGGAGCTACAGCATTCTGTTTACGGGGCAATGCAATGAATAATATCCCATTAGCTCTTGGTTCGACTATGTGGCAATTTATTGAAGCTGGGCTTTTTGAGTTAGTACATCTGGATTTTTACATTTTCGATACTATAATAATTTTCTAAAAACAATTATAGGGAAGCATATCAAGTAGCATGCTTAGGAGTACCGTTAGCGGATTGGGAAGGATTGGCCCAAGCTGCTGTTGATTCCTTACAACTACAAGTAGCAAAGGATGCTTATGTGAGAGTTAGAAATTTACCGTGGCTTGAGCATGTTAATGATATAAAAGAACGTCAAAGACGCGGTGAAATTCCAAAAGAAGTCTTGCAGGCAGATAGTTTAGCTTTTGGTGGAAAATTCAAAGAAGCTGCACGTTTATATCAAAAGAGCGGTTATAATAATAAAGCACTGGCTATGTATAGTGATCTTCGAATGTTTGATTTAGCTCAAGAGTTTTTAAAAGATGGTGATTCCTCAGACAGAAAAGAATTAGTTAGAAAACGAGCTGAATGGGCTTGCTCTGTTCATGAACCTAGAGCAGCTGCAGAATTATTATTAGCAGCTGGAGAAAATGAAAGAGCTATAGATATTGTTGCAGAGCAAGGATGGTCTGATGTGTACGTTCTTTTATTTATTTATTTATTTCATTTATTTAATGTTCGACTTACTGACTCTATAGGCTTTACGATATTGGTCGTCGTTTAAGTCAAAGTGATAGAGGTGCCTTAGAATTAGTTGCATCTAATCTTAGACGACTAAAATCATTGCCATTGGCTGCAGAAATTTATCGGAAGCTAGGTGAGGAATCTCAAGTGGTTCAACTACATGTGGAAACACGCGATTGGGCTGAAGCCTTTCGTTTGGCCGAACATTTACCTCAAGTTTTACCATCAGTACATCTTCAACACGCTCAATGGTTAGCTGAATCTGATGAATTTATTAAGGCTCACGAGTCATTCATTTTGGCTGGACAGCCAAATGAAGCGATTAAACTTTTAAAAAATCTAGCTGAATGCTCCGTTTCTGAAACCCGATTCTTGGATGCAAGCTACTATATGTGGTTACGTGCCAGACAATATTTACAGTCCTTAATAAAAGAAGAAAGGCGTGTTTAGTCATTAAATTAACGTGTTATTCATTAAAAAATATATAATTATATTTTATTTTAATAATATTTCAGCACATCAACACATATTCCACAGGAATCTTTAAAAAAATTTAATGCTTTACATCGTTTAGCAACAATCTACTATGCATATAATACAATACATAATTACTTAACTGAACCCTTTACCAGTAATTCACCTTTGACATTGTTTAATACAAGTCGTTATGTTGCAAATCAAATAAATGTAGATGGTGGGCTACCTCCTCCAGGCATTAGCATGTTGTAAGAATTATTTTAAATTATAGTTTGGCAAAAATGTAATACAAAAAAATCTTATGATTATAGCGCAGTTTTATATACATTATCAAAACAGGCAAAAGTTTTGTCAGCTAATAAATTACATCTACAAGTTAATAATCGACTGCAATTATTAAAAGTACCACCAGGAATGCAAGAACAAGTTGATGTAAGTCAATTACCCTTTTCACTATTAACAATATAAAATTTCTTGTTTGATTCCAACTAACATTTTAAATAATTTTCAGATAAGTTATATGTCAAGTAGATCATGTCCAGGTGGATTTAATGACCCAGAAGAACTATTACCAATGTGCTACAAATGTTCAAATTATAGTTCACATTTGCGTGGAAATCAATGTCCCTCGTGCCAACAGGAATATGTTTTTTCATTTGTTTCTTTTGGTAAATTATTCTTTTATAAAATACTATACCACATTATATTTTTCTTTATATCTTTTCAGAAATTCTTCCTTTGGTTGAATTTTTTCCGGAATCTGATATATTAGATATAGAAGCTGAACGTTTGCTTATTGCTCCACCAAAATCAGATGCCTTAAGTTTAGATCCGTTTGTTGACACAATGATACATGAAGATATTTCAGATGCATTACCAATGACACTAGATCGCGATGCGCTGCGTGCAATTGATCCAACAACTGTATTAATAGCACGTTGGCCAACACCATTGAAAACAAAATATTATAGAAATCTTTTACCTGAACTTCAAATAAGTATTTGTCCAGAATGCTTACAGGTAATTAAACTGCAGCAATTATCTATTTTCTTTTTTTACTAAGAAAATTATTTTTTTTTAAAAAAGGTGTTTCATTCAGAGGACTTTGAGTTACAAGTACTTCAAAAGGGTCACTGTCCATTTTGTCGAACTACATCTGAGAATTTAATGAACACCTAAGCAATGAAATTTAAGACAAATGATTTATAAATGTGATGTGTTATGCACTTAAAATGTTAAAAAATTCCGTCCAGTAATCAAAATATTTATTTTGTTATTCTAAATAATAATTTATCTGAAATTGCGAAAAAAAAAAATTTTAATTAAAAAATGTGACCCACAGAAAATTTTGCACAATTTTTAATATTTTCTGAATAGCCTATTACTAAGTTTATTATTTATTCTATAGATAAATTTGATAGACATATTATGTGCAACCCTGTAATAGATGTTTATCCATCTTTCTCATAAGATTAAAATCAGAACCTCCCATTTTGCTTTTTAGTTTCATATATATATTTATAGTATATGTATTCATCCTTTTTACTGTTTGCGTTGACATTCTGTTTGGATTAGAATTATTATTTTCTTATCCCCGCATATAAGTAGTTAGATGTCGACTCGTGCATATTGCATATCTATCCATTCATACATATAACAAGGTCTCTACACCCCCTAAACATTATATACAAACATTCCAGTTTTATATTTTTGCTAGCAAATATTCATACAATTCGTACCTAACATACAGAAAAGAAAAAAAAAATACTGTGGTAATTGAATTTTTATTATTTTTGCTTGTTCCGAAGTTTTACATAACTGGATAAACATAAAATTGTTGAACACAGTGGAGAATTGGATAATTTGATTTAGATATTGCGAGCTTTTGTATAAATAAAATGGATCAAAAGGGTGGATCTCGATATATACATTTAGTTCGAGTTGAAAGACCTGGAATGAATTATACAATACACATATATAATATATATTTTTATATTTTTTTTTAGAGCATGGTAGTGGTACGTTAACATTTTATATTTACTTTTGTAGGAATAAAAAACAAAATAGTAAAGTAAAACAAATACGAGTGCGAAGTTCGGCTATGGTTTTTACACAAAATTAAAAATTATTGATTTATTTTCACAAATTTAAAATATAAATAAATATGAATCATATTTATATTTAAACATTTATAACAATAATTTGCATGCATATAATTGTTATAATCCCATGGCGCTCAAATAAGATGCGGCAAAATCTATTTGAAAAAGAAATGCCACACATTAAGCATAAACTTTGTGATAAATATAACATGCGAAAGTAAATATTTATAAATAAAAAAAAAATTAAGCCGATTTTAAGTTTAATATTTCGAATAAGTATAAGGTATAGCAAGCAACAAAAAATAAAATTACTGGTGTTAAGTATGATTTTATAGAAATTCTACTGTATGCGGTATGATAACTGAAGAACAAACTATTAATTTGCTAATAAAGTGTTTCAAAATTAATTTGATTTATTTTTAATATTTATATTAAAAGCTTTTATTATATCTACACGTACAGTACACATAAGACAGTTTTCTTAATTCCAAAAAAAAAAAAATGTTTACCCTAAAATTTATATAAAGGTGCCAGAAGGATAATGTATGGGAAAATACTACATTTCCAAAAATAAGTGGGGGGTCGATCATGATTTTTCAGATGGTCCTGGGTTTTTTTTATACATCTTAATTCTTTAGGATTTACTCTCTAATATACATATAGTATTAGAAAAATGTGTCATTCTATAAAAAATGTATGGTGCATATTATGTATATATATTATTTCTGTTCTGGTCATGGACATTTATTTCTACATACATCAAAAAGAATATCTAAAATGTAATAATTCTGCACGAGATTCATATAAACACCAAAGTCAAATACTACAATTCTGTTTATTTTATGAAATTGCCAGGGTGGGAAAAAATCAGATTTATTTGTTTGATTTATAATATTTTTAGCGATTTTGCATGGTTTTTAATGATTTGTTTTTCAGAAGAGTAAGTAAAAATATTGAGCATTTTCTAATCACAAATTGGATTTTTTTTTTATTGTTTAGTCACTTTTTGGTCACTTTTTTCACGAAAAATTAGTCACTTTTCCACTATTTTTTTTCCAAAATTCATTTGTCGAAACCATTTTTAAACATTGAATGGACGTCTTTATTGCGTGAGTAGGCGCCATGCATCTTTATGCGTTAAAAAAACTGGTTTGACATTTTTATTAAATAAAGAATTAAATAAAGAAAATTAATTTTGACATTTGAATGCCCTGCACCTAATATTTGGAATTTTTGAATATGTTAAACGTGGAAAATTTAAATTATTTTGTTCTTCGTGAGATGTTTTTACACTAATTGTTTCCAAAATTGGGAAATTTTCTGATCTATATTCTTCAATTGAGGTCAGGAACCTCGGTTCCATACAAGATTGTTCGTCGCACCAAAATAGTTCTTCTGACGAGGATTTTCTTCAGATGAGGTTCTTCAAACGAGGTTTTACTGTATGTAATTCGACGAGAAAACAAAGTCTAATTTGTTTCTGAATTTTAAATAAACAAGCTACCAATTCATTTTTTTTTACTATATTTTTCAAGGAAGTTTCACTCCTCTACATCCTCAGGCATCTCTGTCATCATCTTTATTTAGCCCCATTTCTGTCAAGAAAAAATTTCATTACACCCTATAGGTACTATACACCACCATGATACAAAGAACACAAGATATGATATTGCGCACCTTCTCATTTTTGTTGCTCTTTCTGTCAAATATTTCTGATCTTGTCTTACTCTTTTCAGTGACGTCACATGCGACAACT
>JAABKK020002459.1:0-11094 GCA_011634745.2 Catotricha subobsoleta
ACTCAGAGGGGTTTCATCATATTCGCTAATTTGAGCATTTCATGAAATATTCTCATACACCACAAAACGTAATCTTGTTATTTATGAAATTAAACGGAAAATGTATGTTTAAAATCAATATTAATAATATCACCAATCATTCAAGAATTCAACAAGCAACATATAGGTACCTCTGTGTATTTTAAAAACCATAATTTTTCATAAACCAAAACATCGTACTTTACATTGCGTGCAAATTGTGAATAATATCCATTAAAAGTTCTAATCAAATAAGCATTATTTTATTTGCGTTAAAGAGCACTAACAAGTTAATTTGCATTAGCCCACCTTGATATAAAAAAAAACCAACAACAACAACGGAATGCTCTCCAATACCATTTTATTCATCGAAACTAATTTCACCTTTTCATAAATTTTGTGCAAACTACAGTTTCAATGGCACCGACATTACGGATTTGACTTTCCGAAATTTAATTAAATCTTTTCAACAAACCAATTTATTTTATTAGACGACAACAGTTCACTGATATTATTATTATTATTATGTAATAAATTTCATTCAATTTCATTGAAATAAACAATAGTAACTCCCAATATAATTTAATGAAAAAAAAAAAAAAAAAATGTTTTTCATTGACTGGATAAATGTAGTTTAATAAGACTTTTGTGGTTGACGTAATTTTATGACGTGAATATTGCATGATTCATAGACAATTTAATTCTATTTTCTCATATATTACATTCATGTCTTCATTGCGTTCATGTGCCTGTGCGTGGTATTTAAAAGAAACATTTTATTGTGTTTGATTAATTCTTATAACTTATTTTACCATTTTAGAATTGGTTATAATCATTGCTTCTATTTCATGTGGATTTAATTAGAAATTAAATTTAGTAGGTAGTTAGTACTCGGCATCTAATTGGAATTACAATAATTTATATGACCGTATAATGAGCACAAAAATCAAATTTCTTTATTTGTGAAAATTAATGAAGAGACATAGTTAAATGAGTTATGAGTCAGTTCTGGATAAAAAAAAAAAGCAAAATAGAAAATAATACAATATTGAAAAAAAAAAAATATATTTAACTATTTTTTTTTTTTTTTTACTGAGATTTCTTTCACTGGTGGAAATCTACAATGAGGTCAGCTATTTTCAGTTTCTAACAAATCACGTTTTTTTTTCCGAGCTCTCGAACCGTTTTTCGGGTAACAGCGTCGCTGCTTGCACAAGCCATTGCGTATGTGAAAAATGCCTACCTTGAATACTCTCTACTTGGCATATGCAAAAACTTACAAACCGGTTATTACCGGCTGCCCATAATGAAATAATTATTAAGTGGATCCAAAATGATAAATTTTTGCTTCAAATAAAAAAGAAAAAAAGAACTTTTATACAGTTTTTCAAATCGTTTTAATCTATTTTCGTTTTACTTGGCTAAGTATTTTTTTTTCTAAATACTTTGTTATCCATTCGTTTTCTTTTTTTTTTGTGAAGAAAATCACAGTTTTGCAATACTTAATAACATCAGATAAAGAATTTATTTTCTGTTGATAGCCACGCGGTAATGAGGAATGTGTATCTAGTATTGATTTTGGCTTAATAAATGATTTCTGGAATTTTTTTTTTTGGTTTTTCGAATTTTTCTGTAGAAATCTGATATATCTCTGAATTTTCAACATATTCGTTTCCTTAACAAAGAAATCAAGTTTTATTTTCCTTTTAATTTTATTGCTATGTTTAAGAGAATTTATTCGTATCATTTCATTTCACCATTCATCATCAGTTTAAATAAACGTTTTGTAAAGTATTCTAAATATTTCAAGCTACAAATAAATACTTACCGACTCATTTTTATGAATACAATAATGCACTTTAATTTAAATTCATATGTATTTTTTTTTTTTATATTGAATTCATTCTTAGCATTGAGAGTAATTTTTTTGTTTTGTTTGGTATGTATTGTATACTCAGGGACGCGTTAAGAAAATACAGTAGAAATTCATTATTATTATTTTTTACTGAATTTCACTAGAAATCGTTTTTATACACCGCACTGATTGGCGGTTGTTGGATACAGTACACTTTTTTAACGATCTGCATATTTTTCTCAGATATTAAGAAATAAAAGTGATCTTATCTTAGATTAGATCACCTATAAAAACTTGACCTAGATTACGTTCTGCACAATTACCTATGTAAAACCACGGGAAACCAGTCTGTCTCTAGAAGAGAAAAGAAACTTAAAACTATCAAATCATCTTTCCCAACACTGATATTATCAAATCGATCTAATGCAGATCGCGATCTGATCTATTTTGAGATCATTCATAGGTCAGATCGCGATATGTACCCAACACTGCTCATTAGTCATGTCATGTTGTCATTGTCATGTAAAATTGGTAAATGGTATTTGAACGAGTAAAAATTTAGTGAAAACGTATGATTGATTTTTACTATATTCCATTTTCTAAACCCACATCTGTACTCTCGATGCCTGCGTAATGCGTATAACAACAATCTTTCCATACAAAAGCATCAGCTTTTTTTTTTCTTCACATTTTAACCTTTTTAAACTTTTCAATTTGTTAAAGTTATTTATTTTATGAATATGTTGCTAAAAACATAGCATGCATAGTATTGTGGATATTGTATATTTAAAAATTATTTAATATTATAATACTAAGTATATCTACAACAGCAATGAAAAATTGTAACATATATATTATATAATTCTAGGGTTGACACGATTATGTAATAATCGAAAGTCAGTTGTTGAGCAGTTTTTTTTTCTTTCTATTTGATTGAATTTGTGGTAGGTATCTCAGAAATAGATTTTATTTTCCACAATTGGTAATAAATTAGATTCATTATTATGTATTATAAAATAAGATAAGATCGAGTGGTTTTCGGCATTATTGGAAATGATGTAAGTTAAATTGTAACCAGATAAATATTGACCAACGTGATTTTTCCAACGTTGTTCAATTGATCAATCGAATTGTTTTATCGATGGACAATGTCGACTAATCGATGAACATTTCCCATCCCTATATTCATTCACGTCAAATGATTTTTATTAATAAAATAAACATATATGAACATGTAATTTAATTGAAATTGCTTTCGACTATGACATCCAGTTAAAGGCAATCATAATAAACTAAATGAATTTGATGTTATATTAATTGTTATTAAAGTTGATTTTCATCTATATATTTATTTATATATATTTTTTTTTTCATTAATTATTAAATCGTTATTTAATAAAGCTACTGCGATGAGATTTAATTAAATAATTTGCGGTCATGGATCGCGTGCCATTAATTAATATTTTGGAATCATAGATTTCGGGTAGGATTCCAAACAATTTATATTGATGTTAATTGAATATTAAATTTATTGTTCATATAACTTACTAATTATGTAATGTTCCCGATATAAAACGACCATATATGAAAATTATCACTGTGCTTTAATAAAACGAACAAACAAATAAACAGATTATTATTATTATTATTTTTTTTATTTACAGAGTATTAATAGCGATAATTTAAACTAAAAAGAAATGTAAATAGTTTAATCACTGTTGTAGTAGTTAATGAGGTGTACAAATAGGCGTATGAATAGGCAACAGCAGTCAACAGTCAACACCTTCTGTCAAAACTTCATTCATAAATACATATAGAAATAAATATGTGTATAGATTTTAAGAACATTACATCGATACCTATCTATGTAATAAATTTAAAGGTGATTTACCTGTATTGACATTGAACAACTGCATTTAAATAGCTTAGATACCTATTCGCGGTGAACGTGCATAAATAATAATTTATTAAAATTATTTACATAAAACAAACAGATTATGTGTAGCACATTACTCAATGGGCCCACACCTAAAATATATAAATATATAAATATAAAATATTTAGCAAATAGATTGTGTTTTGTTGGTTTTTTTTCTCTTTTTTTTTTTTTTGTTATTTATTACGTATTTGTGTAGATTTGTGGGCGGACATATCGTCTGCACGCAGCTTTTTTTTTTTATTGAAAAGAATAAAAAATGGTATTTTATTCATTCTTCTGCAATATGAATTCTTGTTTAGTTTTTTTGAAAGTGAAAATGATTTTGCTTATTTTCTAGTGTATGTTACGTTACCTACCATAATAGAACTGTAAGATATATCCGTGGATATACATACAAAATGCTCAAATAATCCACATATTTGCATGTTTTTTTTTTTATTGTTATTAATAATATCACATCAGGGGACGCGTCCATAAATTACGTAACGTAATTTTAATTATTTTTGCACTCCTTTCTCACTTACGTAACTTTTCGCAATATTTCGCTGGACTTCCACTTCCTCGGTTTACTTTTTACGTAACATATTAGAATATAAGTAGGTATATATTATAATATGTAAATTTACTAAGAAGCCTATATTGCTATATTACACATTAGTTTATATATCGAAAAAAATGTCAATGCTTAATCGAAGATGTAAATATATGTATTATATATTATTGGTTGAATAATTTTAGTGAAGAAACAAGGATTCGAATAGCTTTGACAAAACTAACTTTGTTAAAAAAAAAAATAGTTTTAATCAATTTCTTTTAGTTTATGAGTTATTAAAGCATGTAATAAAACAGTAACGGTTAAATCACAATCCTTCTTTGTTCACTAAAACGATCCGACCAATGGCTTATCGCTTATGAAATATCTTTTAATCGAACGTAGAAAAATCAACCTTTATAAGTTAACGTGTAATGTGAAACAGTTTTTTAAAAAAAAAATGTGACGTAACAGATTTTCTTACACCCTCTTCTTTATATTAAATATTTTATAACGTTTTCTTTGACCACCCTCAGGCCCAGCTCTTTTATCCCTTAGAGTTTTATGTAATTTATGGACGCCCCCGCCATGTTTTCAAGGTTTAAAGTAAAACACTATTAACAAATTCTCGTTGCCCAAGAATATTTATTCCTGGGGAGCACCTGAGGTATTCCTACGAAAAAACTCTCAAACGTTCCCAATCTTCAAATTGTTATTAAGTGAACGAAATAAATTTCAACTTACGTGTTCCAACTATCAGCATTTTCTAGTACTCACTGTCATAAAATAAATAAATTCAATCATCAGTAGCAACCGGTGAATTTTTAGCATTTGTTCTGGTGAAATACTTGATTCTAAAATACCACTGGTTAATTGGTGAGTACTAGAAAATAATCTATGTAGACATTATATGGATATGCGACATTATCACTGTCACAAATTATACAACATTTGATGGTAACAGTTAACAGATATACTCAAAATTTGTATCCATGCAGGTCTCTGGTTTCTATTAAGCTTTGAATGATTCATGAGAATGAAAAGTGGTTATTTCTAATTTTACAGAAAAATACTTTTTCACAAATAGTTAATGTCAGGATTTCTAATAACATTTATGACAATCTGCAATTCTGCAAAGTCCAAGTACATAACTAGGTATTCCAATTAATCAACAAGAAAAAATTATTAGCAAAATATGTAGGTATTTAATTGTTTATTTATTAATTGGTTGTGGCGAGTCATAAATCTTTATTGTGTGGCCCTTAATAACAATAAGAAAAAATAAATAAATAAATAAAAAGAAACACGTACAAAACGTACTATGATATTTATGTCCAAAGAGTAAATATTATGGGATTTATAGCTGTGCCATCGAAGCTTATTTAGCAACTGGATATAAATTTCATAATATATATTCCAATATGATTTTATTGTTACCCGAAACCTTAAATGTGCACGTAGCATTCGTTTGGCTACCATAAAAGCAACAAAAATAATACTGGAAAAGTCTGAAATACATTTCTAAGGCATTTTCTATTGTACGAACGAAATTCTTAAATAATATTAGCCATTCGAAATGATGACTACTTATAAATAGAATAATATACCTACTTATCGAATGTTTATTATATAAGTTTATAAAATAGAAAAGAAATAATTTTAAAAAAATAATCGCATGCTCATTTTAGCAAATATATTAAATTAATTGTTTCATAAGAATCTATTTCTTTATTCTTTAATCATCTTCAATGATTCAATTTTGATTTAAATCATTTTTCTTTTCAGTAGAAAATTATTTCTTGAATCAATCAAATCAAACGATTGCAAGACGTTAATAATTTTTTTTTAATCTGAGTATAGATGAGAATGAGATAAAAAAGAATTAAATTTTAAGATTCCGTACTCGACAATGGCCTATATCCAAATATCGTAAGTGCTGTCATTCTCGATATATCGGAATTTTGCTTAAATATATTTCAATAAAATATAAAATTTAATCAGTATCTCTATAGAGTATCCTTTACGTCACATTGTGTTTTTTTTTTGGTAACGCGTTCCTTTTCGTAGATACTATAACGATAATAGTGACGTCGTTTCTTTTGAAAGGTATTGATTAGAAACCTGGATCTTGTACAACTTTTACTTTCTCGCTCTCAATACTTATTTATTTATTATTAAATACATTTGGCAAGTGGATATAAAAAGCAAAAAAATATTAAAAATATATAACAGAGAATGAATTGGGCGATTCCATACTAAACGGTAACGTAAGTTATTATGTTTTTTAAATCTCATATCTAAAATATATTTTTAATTGGAAAGTGATGTAAGACAAAGTTATTCAAATAAATAACTTTGCTATACGACAATTCTCACTTCAAACTGTATTATGTTACAGAAAAGTCACTTTTAGCGTGGATGGGCCCAATTAATAAAATAAAAATTTAAATTATTTAAAGTTTCAAGACCTATAAGTTGGAGGTATGGTATAACCTCTTGTTACAACGCAGAGAAATTACTTTTGAATCGATTCAGCTCTTTTATATGTACGCAGTAGTAAGGTGACTGCATACCACGAGATGATCAAGGGACGATCTAACAAATGAGCAACATATAAATGTTGATTAAATAGATGATCGTATAACTTTCGTATTGCTAGTATCTGCTCCATTTAGGGAGCAACACTTATCACCCTCTATAAATCCCATAAAATAAACGCGTACCTATTTACAAAATTGCGAATAATATAACAAAGTAATTATTCTATAGCTTCACGTAGGTAGAAAATTTCATGATGGTTTTCAAAGATTTTCATAAAATGCTTAATTGGCGATTATTATTTTTTTCCGGATGCCGTAACAAACAATAGCATTAATTTCAATGTGAAATTTATTAATCATGAATTATTTATATGTTGATGCTGCTATTATTTATATTATGCTATTAGAGATTAATGATATGCCAACCAAAATATAAATATAAATATTTATGTATTCCTTGTGTGTGAAAATATTTACTAAATGAAACTTTCCATAATAGGTAATAAAGAATGTAGAATCCCGAATAAGCAAATTGATTTCTAAATTTATGATCGCACACATCTCATTCCGGTTTTTTTTATTTTCTTATCACAATACAAATATAATTAAGATAAATTAATGACTAATCGTATTATTAACAATAAATATAGAAAACGCACAAACAGATTGATTTTATTTTTGATTTTTTTTTTTTTCATATACAGGATGAGCGATTTACGTAGTCGACGTGATGCGTTTGCTTTACCTGCACCTGATAATCAGCATAATGAATTTAAAAATGTTGATCTAAGAAATCCAATAAATTCAACACGAATTGATAGTATTCGAGTTGAATCCTCTGACAAAGACGTGTCATTTAGTGAGGATAATGTTCCTATTCTTACAAGTAACACCCGGGCAACATTACGGTTATTTGGTTCTGG
This sequence comes from Catotricha subobsoleta, assembly GCA_011634745.2. Taxonomy (NCBI): domain Eukaryota; kingdom Metazoa; phylum Arthropoda; class Insecta; order Diptera; family Cecidomyiidae; genus Catotricha; species Catotricha subobsoleta. The sequence goes on from JAABKK020002459.1 coordinate 7,808, forward strand.
TTTTACTGAAAATATGATGATCACCTTTACAGAGGAAAAAAACCAATATGGTGGTCCATGCGTGCTTCCAGCATCTGGTCAATTTCGTGTTCGAAAGGAAAGCGTAACAGAGCATACTGTACTTGTTGACATTATTGCACCACCACCAGGAAAAACATATTTCTATTTTTGCATCAAAGTGGAGGATGAAGTTAATGATAGTCAGGTAGGCAATCATTTTAATAGATTATTAATTACATATATGTTGACAAATAAAATTTATTTATTTGTTAAAACAAAAAAGCAAAAAAATGGTTTATTTTATACATTTATTTTTATAGCAATTCGTTATGCCTAATCCATTTGTTCATCAAGGAATTGCGGATTCGTTACGTATAACAACCAGCAACATGTTACTCAGGTATAAAGAATGTGCAATCCCGAATAAGCAAATTGATTTCTAAATTTATGATCGCATATCCCATTCCGGTTTTTTTTTTCTTATCACAATAAAAATATAATTAAGATAAATTAAAGAATAATCGTATTATTAACAAATATGAAAAACACAAACAGATTGATTTTATTTTTTATTTTTATTTTTTTTTTATATACAGGATGAGCGATGCATTAGCTTTACCTGCAACTGATAATAAGTATAAAGAATTTTCAAATGCGTTTGTTAAAAGTGGTGATATCGGAAATCAAATAAATTCAATACGAATTGATGGAATGCGAGTTGAATCGTGCGAAAGAGATCCGTCATATAGTGACGATAATGTTCCAGATTTTACAAGTCGCACCCAGGCAACATTACGATTATTTGGTTCTGGTTTTACTGAAAAAATGATGATCACCTTTACAGAAGAAAAAAATCAATATGGTGGTGCATGCTTACTGCCAGCATCTGGTCAATTTCGTGTTCGAAAGGAAAGCTTAACAGCGCACACTGTACTTGTGGACATTATTACACCACCAGCAGGAAAAACATATTTCTATTTTTGCGCCAAATTGGAGGATGATGTTAAAGTTGATCAGGTAGACATTAATTTTAATAGATTATTAATTACATTTATGTTGACAAATAAAATTTATTAAAAAAAAAATGGTTTATTTTTATAAATTTATTTTTATAGCGAGTCGATCAAGCTAATCCATTTGTTCATCAAGGAACTGCTGATTGGTTACGCATAACATCTAGCGATTTGTTACTTCCAGTTTGGCTAACACTTTGTATTATTGTTGGATGTTTAATGTTTTCGGCTCTATTTTCTGGTTTGAATTTAGGTCTTATGTCCTTGGATCGAACCGAATTAAAAGTAATTAGTCTGTTTTAAAAATTTTAAACGGTTTGAATTTGTGAATGTGTTAAGATTGATATCAGTTTGGCTACTAAAATGATCGTTGATTAGAACAATTTTCAGTGTTTTGAGCGTGTCGACTCTCATTCAAACTTGGCAATCACAAAAAACAAACCGTTATTTAATTGAAATTAACAAGTTTCGTATTTAGTATACAAATTTTTAATTATTCCTTCAGATCTTACGAAACACTGGTAATCCAAGAGAGCGCGAATATGCTAGAAAAATTCAGCCAGTTCGTGATCACGGCAATTATTTATTGTGTAGTATTTTGCTGGGTAATGTTTTAGTAAATTCAACATTTACTATTTTATTAGACGGTTTAACGTCTGGGTTAGTAGCGGTCGTCTGTTCAACATTATTGATCGTAATATTTGGTGAAATCACTCCACAGGTACGAATTTAGCTAAATAACATTATGAGCTTTTCCATTTTGATTTAAGCATTTAATTTAATTGAAGAAATCAAATATTTTTAGGCGATATGTTCACGTCATGGTTTAGCGGTGGGTGCAAAAACAATTATTGTCACCAAGGTTATTATGGCGATAACCTTTCCGCTAGCCTATCCAACATCCAAATTTTTAGATTATTTGTTGGGTGAAGAAATTGGAAATGTATACAATCGTGAGAGATTAAAGGAACTTGTGCGCGTAAGTAAAATAATTCTTATTTATATTCATTTAATCATTTTCTTTCAGTTTATTTTTATTAAGTTATTGTTTTTCTTTATTTCTGAAATAATTTTCTAATAAATTAGAATACTTAGCCGTTGTGTAACTTTATGCTATCTTGCGATAAAAACACATTATAATTATGTCTTCATGACACGCAATTCTTTCATACGGTGTGGTGGATACGTTTTTCTCACAACCAAAACATTATTATTACTTAACGTAAAAAAAAAAAAATTAAATAGCTTATGCTTACTTTCTCTATGTTTTGGTTCAAATATATTTTATAAAAATTGTATTTCGAGAAATATAATTTAATTTCTGTGAAAATCGATATTTATTATAATATCGGACAGAAAACCATATTTCTGAAATATCATACTGACTACAATAAATTTATTAATCGATATAGTTTTGAAAATTTCAAACTGAATACGCAATAGAATTTTATCATAATATAATTTTGCGCCTTTATTAGGCTAAGCCAGCCCGCACCTTCACCCTCTCACCTCCACCACCGTATGTTACAGTATTATGTTACAGAAAAAATAAAAAAAAAGTAAAATCCATAGAAAACAATGGAAACATTTACACAATAGGCCGAGAAATAAAATTAGCCTCCAAATAAACTTTACTATCAGCGTTTTCTAGTATTCACCAGTTGTTAACAATTACTATGTAGAATGTTCTGGTGCGGAATATCGGATCGGTAGATCAAAATCTACCGTACTGGTTAACCGGTGAATACTAGAAAACGCTGTATAAATGTTAAAAGGTGCGGACGAGACAAAATAATTACATAATCTAAAAATTTAATAAAAGCGCGACAATTGATGATGTGTAATTTTTCTTTTCAAAGCTAATAAAACCGAAAAATTTGCATACCCAAAAAAAAAAAACTTACTATAATTTTATAGATATTCATTTCAGTCACGATATCACAGACAAACAATATAATAAATGGAAATTTATGGTTTTCTGTTAAATTCCGACAAACCACAATATTATTGTGTAAAAATAAATCTACGCATAAAACCATAAGTACACATTATTTCAATAAGCCCTCGCTCTCAATCAAATTACGATTTTATTATTTAGAAATATTTTTTCTATTTTTTTTTATTTATGGCCACTTAATAAACTTGTTGAACTAAATAAAAGGAAAACATAAACAAAAAAAATAATAAGAAAAAGAAAAACAAACAAAAACTATTTCAAAATTATTTAATAACATTTCATAATCTATCTATAATATCGAAATACGGTCGGTCGGT